>PVKP010001803.1:0-109680 GCA_004027715.1 Plecturocebus donacophilus
CACAATTATTGGCATAAAAGAGGTTTTTAATACCCATTTTTAGACTGTATTCTAGCCTGGGCAATAAAACAAGAATCCCATTCTCTCTCCCTCTTTTTTTCTCTCTTTCATTCTTTTTTTTTTTCTTTCTTTGGTCTTTCTTTCTTTCTTTCTCCTTTTCTCTCTTTTTCTAAAAAAAAAGAAAAGAAAAAACGAACCCAAAAAATTAGTTAGTAGCAAGGCCTTTGACCCTCCATCTCCTGGAATGGCATTTGAGGCTTGACTTAAATGGCCCCATGTCCAGCTTCTGACTCAGAGCATTCTGGTTGCCTGGTGCCAACCATGAAGTTACTTCTAGGACATAGTCACATTTTTACTTTGAGTAAACATTTAATGCAAGTTGTGGTCAAAGACCTGAGACTTCAGGAACTTACAGAACAGGATGTAGACTATCTTGGGCTCTTTTTCTAATAAATTAGTTTTTAAAATTTTTTAATTTTTGTAGGTACATAGTAGATGTATATATTTATGGGGTAACTTTTCTTGAGACAGGGTCTCGCTCTGTCACCCTGGCTAGAATGCAGTGGCATGAACATGGCTGACTGCAGCCTTGACCTCCTAGGCTCAAGTGATTCTCTGGCCTCAGTCTCCTGAGTAGCTGGGACTACAGGCACATGCCACCATGCCTGACTAATTAAAAAAAAATTTTCTTTGTAGAGAAAGGTTGCCCAAGCTGGCCTCAAACTCTTGGGCTCAAGTAATACTCCCGCCTCAGCCTTCCAAAGTACTGGGATTACAGGTATGAGCCACAGTGCCTGGCCTCTAACAAATGTTTGATACGTGTTTGAGTGTGCAGCAAAATTTAATCTATGAGACTTGCTTCCATTTTAACAAATTACCTCTCTTGAGTGTATGGTAGTGATGAAGGGGATATCAACACCCTTGCCTATTTCAAACCAGTAGTGGCTACTGTCATTTAGCAAAAAGAACCTAGTGGTTACACATAGCCAAACTAACTAATGTTTGTTTGCAATAGAGATTCAACGTGGAGAGGTCATTATTTCTTTGCTATCATCCTTTCCTGGGGGGTGCATGCCTCTCACTGTGCTCGGGAGAATGCTGGGGAAGGTCCTTCAGTCTGCAGGATCTGAAAGCAATTTCAGAATTGCAGACAGAGGTGAGATATGTCCCAGGTATATGCCAGGCTAGGGTTAGAACAACCCAGAGGTGATGGTAACAGTTACTATTTAGAAGAGGTGCACAGGACAAGCCTGAGGTAGGTGTTTGACTTAGGTTACTTCACTTAAGCCTTTTAATATCTTAGTGGGAAATAGGTATCCCTGTGAAGAAACTAAAATTGTAAGAGATTAAGAATCATGCCTGTGGTTGCATAGCTAGGAGTTAGGGAAAGGAGATTTCTGAATCCATATCTGCCTCCTTTGAAGCCCATGTTATTTGGATGATGGTGCTAATCTTTATTGACAGTAATGCTAAGGAAAAAAATGGATGCCAGTCTGCTTCCACAAATAAGACTGAAACCAATTTAAACTGTTCATTAATGGAAAAAGCACTAGGCTGAGATTCAGAAAAGCCTAGGAGCAAATCCTGGTTCTGCCACGTAGCAGTTATGTAATATTGGCAAGTTTCTAAACTCTTCTGTGGGCTTTTTCTCAGCTGTAAAATGGTACTAATTTTAATTTCCTTTTAGATTTACTGTGAGAAATAAGTGAGACACTTATTGAAAGCACAAACACAGCCGGGCGTGGTGGCTCACGCCTGTAATCCTAGCACTTTGGGAGGCTGAGGTGGGTGGATCACCTGAGGTGAGGAGTTCAAGACCAACCTGGCCATCATGGTGAAACCCCATCTTTAAAAAAAAATAAGAGAAAGAAAGAAAGTACATGCACAGAGCTCAGTATACAGTAGTCCTCCATCAGTGTTCTTTTCCTTTGGGGGAAAGTCCTACTATTGTGACATAAGGCCAGGAACCAGCATTTATTTATTTACTTATTTGTTTTGAGACAGAGTCTTGTTTTGTGCCTAGGCTGGAGAGCAATGGTGTGATCTTGGCTCACTGCAACCTCTACCTCTGAGTTCAAGGGATTCTTATGCCTCAGCCTCCCCAGTAGCGTGGATTACAGGGGCTCACCACCATGTCTGGGTAAGTTTTGTATTTTTAGTAGAGACAGAGTTTCACTGTGTTAGCCAGGTTGGTCTTGAACTCATGACCTCAGGTGGTCTGCCCCCCCTCGGCCTTCCAAAGTGCTGGGATTACAGGTGTCAGCCACAGTGCTCGACCTACAATTTTTTTGAATCCCAGGAATTTCTCACGGTGCTAGTCTGTTGAAGATATTTAATGACTGTTTCTTGACTTTGCAAATCCCTTGAAACTTGTTAGCTTATTCCTGGGCTTCCTGTGACTGATTTTGAGCATGCTTTGCACCCATTGGATAGAAGGCACTGTGGTAGAAGGTGTGAACACACACAGAAGGCTCCTTCACTGCATGTTACCTTACAACCCAGCTGTCAGAAATGGAAGAGAACCTACAGCCGGGGCCAATGATCTGCCCTTCACAGCATTCATGTTATAAGAGAAAATACAAAATCATGATTTAGACAAGTAATCAAGCTAGAAATGTGAGCCAAAAGTCAATGAGGAAAATGTGATAGCATTTTTCAAAAGGAAGTCAATAATATCCAAAGCATATATTTTAAAAATTATTTTAAAGATTAAAAAATTAAATCAATGGAAAACCAAAACCAACTATATTTAGTAGCTATCTGGACACTAATGGAAGCTTGTAGGTAACATAAGTGACAATTCTATTAAGAACTAAAGAGTATTAATTATGGGCCATGTGTGGTGGCTCACACCTGTAATCCCAACACTTTGGAAGGTCAAGGCAGGCAATCATTTAAGCCCAGGAGTTTGAGACCAGCCCAGACAACATGGTGAAACTCCATCTCTACTAAAAGTACGAAAATTAGCTGGGCGTGGTGATGCATGCTGTGGTCTCAGCTACTTGAGAGGCTGATGTGGGAGAATTACTTGAACCTGGAATGCAGAGGTTGCAGTGAGCTGAGATTGTGCCACTGCACTCCAGCCTGGGCAACAGAGCAACAGAGTCTCCAAAAAAAAAAAAAAGTATTAATTATGAAGGATAACCAGAAATGCCTTACCATTCCTTTCTTACATTGGGTTTAACATTTTCAGAATATTTAGTTTTTCTTCCCTATTTCTCTTCTTTGCCATCTTCCTCCTCTGCATGTATGAAGAGAAAGGCAAGGGGCTGGTGATGCTGTCTGGAGGGGCTGACATGGACAGGCTGGGCTGCTATGGCAGGGACCCAGGAGCCAGGTCCTGGATCTAGGAAAAGAGAGCCCAGCCTGGCACCACCCCTCACCCCCAAGTGGAAGTAATCATCAGATGGATAGACTTTGTATGTGCAGTTTCCTTCCCCTGCACAAAAAGGGATGTTTGGTATTTTTCGCCTCACCAATGATTAGTTGGGCCAGTCACCTGCCAGCTGAGTTCATGTTTACTACAAGCAAGTGATAGTGAAGTGTTGAATGAGTGGGGTGCTTTCATCTTTGAATGCTTGCCATCCCACAGCAGGACATGCAGTGTGCTTGTCTTCCTATGACCTTTCTCAGACTACCAGTCAGTACATGAGGGAAACAGCAGGGAGATGTCACTGCAATTTGGGTGCTCTCAGAGGAGAGAGGTATCCTAGAGGTTGGGTCTACCTCTCAAGGGTTTGTCAAGGTCTGAGGGACTAGCATCTTTTCTTGGGGCTAGGGAGTATGTTTAGTGGGGTATTTGTATCCTGGATAGGAGAGCAAAGGTATCTTTGAAGATCCTTTTCTCTTTGAGGATCCTTTTCTCTTAACTCTCCTTCTTTTTTTGGTAGAGATGGGGTCTCACTATGTTGCTCCGGCTGGTCCCAAACTCCTGGCCTCAAGTGATCCTCCTGCCTCTGCCTCCCAAAGTGCTGGGATAACAGGTGTGAGCCACTGTCCCTGGCTTCTCCTTTTTCCATCTTTCAACACAACAAAATATTTTCAACACCCTACTAATCATATTCCCTTTATTCTTACTGCTAAAGTATAATTTCCAGAAGTTAAAAGCATGATTCTCATTGTAAATACAAAATGAACATGGTTCAAAGATTTTATTCAACTCATTCATTAATGAGGAAATCAGTAAGATGTTAAGATTAGTTCAAAGGAGAATTTGAAGAACAGATACATAGGTATAGACATGGATATAGTCAGGAATGCTGAGTGAATTTGCTAGTGGATGCAAAATTAATTAATATTCTATAGGATATCTTTATGGACCCAAAGTTTATTTGCATTTCTTTGGACAAGAGTCATGTATATTACAATCTGTTTTCTACAAGTTACCTTTTAAAGTATTCAGCATTTTCTCTATATTCATAGTATGTTAAGAAACATCGGCTGGACGCAGTGGCTCATGTCTGTAATCCCAGAACTTTGGAAGGCTGAGGTGGGTGGATCACCTGAGGTCAAGACCAGCCTGGCCAACATGGCGAAACCCTGTCTCTACTAAAAATACAAAAAAATTAACCAGGCGTGGGGGTGGGCGCCTGTAATCCTCAGGAGGCTGAGGCATGAGAACAGCTTGAACCTGGGAGAGAGAGGTTATAGTGAGCTGAGATCGCGCTGTTGAACTCCAGGCTGGGTGACAGAGCAAGACTCTATTTCAATTGAAAAAAAAAAAAAAAAGAAAAGAAACATTATCACATTCTCTAAAACATGTTAATCACTCCAATATTTTTCTTTATTCCAGTCAGGGTCTTGCTCTGTCAACAGGCTGGAATGCAGTGGTGCCATTATATCTCTCTGCAGCCTTGACCTCCTAGGCTCAAATGATCCTTCCACCTCAGTCTTCGAGCAATTGGGACCAGAGGCATATGTGCACCAACACACATGGCTAACTTTTAAATTTTTTGTAGAGATGGTGTCTCACTGTATTGCCGAGGCTGGTCTCGAACTCCTGGCCTCAAGCAATCCTCTTGTCCCTGCCTTCCAAAGTGCTGGGATTACAGGCATGAGCCACCCTGCCTGGCCTAACCTGATAGTTCATCCCCCTTAGTCTAACACTTTACAATCGATTCCCATACACAGTTCTCAGCTTCTTTTCAATACATCTTGGCAAGATTTTCTAGCTTTAGTGGTATATAATCTATTTCCATCCTCCCCTTCTCTGGCTGACCTTGCATTTCTCCTTCTGGGCTCTGCAGAGAGTTTATTCTTGTTATGGTCCTAGAGTCAATGACATGCACCACGGGTAAGTTTGGAGGAAAACAAGCATCCAGGTGGGAGGCAAAGACCCCAGTGAAGTCTTGAAAGGTCTTAGTGTAAGCGAAGGCTAATTTCCTTGCACAAGGGGAGGTGGGGCTGCTTTTGTACGCAAGGGATCCTTGGGATTTGGGAATTCGGCTTTGTCTGTGTCTGTCCAAATGTTCCTATCACAAGCCTACGGTCCTATTCGTTCCAAATCAGTGTCCTAATCTTGGCAAAATAACTTGCTGAGGTTGAGCACTTAACCTTTGCCATAATTCTGTCATTCGTATGATTATATTTAGGATCTGAAGATGAACATTTTCTGTCCTGTGCCTATCCTAGATAAGTGGTTCTTTGAATTTCAGCATATCTGTACCTTGAAATGAGAATTCAATACTTCATGCTTATCTTTTCCATTGCTTAAAAACTCTCCAGGGCAGTCAGAAACATCCATTTCACTCTGCAATCTTTATAATTATCACTGTTGCCATAGCAATCAAGTGCAACAGCAGCAAAAGCCCCCAAGCCCTGTGGTCCTCTGCCCCTCACACTACTCCCAGCGCTGACTGGAGTAATCCTGCTGCCTCTGTATGCCATGGGTTACGAGCATCCCTTTTGTTCACTATGCACGCACGAATCTGTGGGTAACCCAGCCAGAATCCCACAGTTGAAAAACTGTTTCCTGGGGTCACTCTGCTATCAGCTAGGGTCTTGGTAGGAAATGCAGTCCACTTCCAAAATGTTGAAGAGACTTTCTGCTGAACAGCTGTGGGCAGAATTACAGAAGCCACTGGATTAATTTGCTAGAATGGCTGTAACAAAGTATGAGAAGCTAGGTAGCTTAAACAATAGAAATGTATTATCTCCCAGTTCTGGGAGTTAGACATCTGAGATCAAGGTTGTTGGCAGGGAAGGATCTGTTCCAGGCCCCTCTCCCAGCTTCTGGTAGTTTCTTGGCTTGTAGCAACATAACTCCAGTCTTCCTGTGGTGTTCTCCCTGTGGATTTGTCTTTCCAAATTTCCTCTTTTTATAAGGATACCAGTCATTATGGATTAGGGGCCACCCTAATAACCTCATTTTAACTAATTACACCTTAATCACCCTTTTTCCAAATGAGGTCACATTCTGAGATGCTTTGGGTTAGGAATTCAAATATGAATTTGGGGAGATACAAGTCAACCTGTAACCCCATCAAGGGTGATGAGCATGTGGAGATGAGTGACAGCAGGAAGTGGTTAGGGCTCTGCCGGATTTTCTCCACCGGCCCCTCCAGATCTCCTCTCCACCCTCCTTCACCTTGTTGTGTGCCTGGGAGGCTGACCGCCACAGATTGCAGCCTGTGCTCCCTTGCCTCCTATTGGCTTCTATTTGACTTGGGTAATGGCACAGGCAGGAGCTTGGAGGTGGGGAGAGAGATAATAGGAACACAGTACCTCATAGTACCCTCCCATGCCTTCCCAACGACTTTCATATCCCTCTCTGTGCTTCTGTCATATTTAATATTTGGCAGATCAGAGCTGAATAATGTTTAGAACACGGGTGAGGATGTGTGAACTGTTTCAGGAGTTTTTGTACATTTAATAATAATGGCGGATGTTCATTGAGTACTTACTTTGTGTTCTGAGTACTTACTTTGTGTTCTAAGTACTTAACTACAGTATGCTCTTGATAGTTCCCACAAAGGAGGCACTATGATTATCCTAATTTTATAGTTGAGTAAACTGAGGCTCATTGAGATTTGTATCTTGCCCAAGGTCAAGACCACACAGCTAACTAGCAGCAGTTGCAGGATACGATTTGGGGCTGTCAGCCACCAGAGGCTGCTCTAAACCACAAGGTCATCTGGGCTGATCCATTTACCAGACATGACCTTCCCTGCTTAACCTCCTGTCAAACCCATATTCATTTTCAAGTTCTGTTCTAGCAACAGCGGTTCTGTTCCTTCTCCCAAGAACTGACCACCGGTCTGCACATTGCTGTCTGCTCACTGCCCCGTGTGGGCTCCTGTTAGGAAGCCCACTGCACTTTTCTGCCTCATTTTCCTACCTGTGATTTCTTCAGGGAAGACAGGTCTCCTAGTTCATCTCTGCGTTTCCGGGCCTGGCAGTGGGTCTGCACAGGAGGTGCCAGTGAATGTCTCTGGAAGGAACGTTTTCTTATCGCCACTGAATGTTCTATATGCCCTGGTGCACCCTAATGGTCCCCATTACCACTGACTTCCTTCCTCTGTCTCATTCAGAGGCTATTTGTTAGTGGCTGCCAGTCCTGGACCATGCTCTCCTGGCCTCTGGGTGGGCGTTCCTGTCCTTCACCCACAGGGTTCTTGTCTGCCAGGTCCGGTCAGGGTTTCTGAGCTGCTCCCTTCTGGGGGCGCTTCCCTTAGTTCCCAGGCGTCCTAGGGGGTCGGGGTGATGGTGTGTGTGTGTGTGTGCGGGGGGTGGGATTGACTTTACTTCCAGTTTTCAGTTCTGTGCTAGTTATCAGTCACGTTTTTGTCAGGGATTCCTTTGTCAAAACCCCAGGGATGTTTTGATGGGGTTGTTCTTTTCTTCTTTTGCTTGGTAGGGTGTTGAATGTAACTGCTTCCCTGTGGAGATCGTTGGAGGTCCCCCAGCCTGCTCCAGGCCAACCACCATGCGTCTGCTTCCACAACATCCTTGAGGAACTACACATTTAAAACCTGACCTCTTCACATCGCCTACTCCATATTTTCCAGCTTTTCAATTTCTCTCAGAACAAAGGTTTTTATTTCTGGCCAGGGCACCGACCGCGGTGGCCCTAATATCGGTACCTCCTGGCCCCTCTAGGGACGTCCAGAGCTGAATCTGGTCTGATGCTTTCTTTCGGATCCCAAAACATCGCTGACGTCTCTATAGCGTCGTCGGATCCCCGGGGAGAGCATCCAAAATGTGCACAGAGTATTAAAAACGTTGGAATATAATTATTTTTAATTCTTATGCTATTTTTTTGTTATTTATAATTGCTGTTGTTGCTATTTTAAACCCAGCGCACTTAGGTTTTCTGGCGTGCATTTGGCTCCCCCGCCCCACATGAGAGATGCCCTCAGTGGGGCAACCTGCAGCTGTGAGAGGAGGGCTTTTGCCCGGTCCCTCCTCCACGTCTCAGGTCGAGGTCGGGGACCCGGGTTCTCCAGAGTTGCCCCTGGGAGCGCGGCGGGGCGGGAAGGAGGGAGCCTGGCTCAGGATTGGACTTCCTCTCTTCACTCCGGAACTGTGCGCCGGAGCTGCTGGGACGCGGAAACCCGGGAGGCGCCGCGGGAGCCGCGGGGTGGGGGCGGTAGGGGGCGGGGCCGGCGGCTGGGGCGGGGCCGGGGGCGGGCACGGGGCGGGGCCACGTGTGGGCTGCGCTGGGTGCGCGGGGCGGGCTGCGCCTGCTGTCCTCCGCGGGCTTCCAGAGCTCTGGGCGCTGGTCCGGCTGCGGTCCCCGCGCGCCCTCGCCGCCTCCTCTCAAGCGGGCTTGGCCCACAGCGGCCGGCGGTCGGGGGGATGTGAGCCGGGGCGGGCGGACGCGGCCGGACCGTCGCGATGTGGCTCAAGCCGGAGGAGGTGTTGCTGAAGAACGCGCTGAAGCTCTGGGTGACCCAGAAGAGCAGCTGCTACTTCATCCTGCAGCGGCGCCGCGGGCATGGCGAGGGGGGCGGCCGCCTCACCGGTAAGCGGCGCGCCGGGGCAAGCGCGGTGGCCGGGCCCGGGGCCCCGGGTCCCGGGCTGCGTCGCCAGTGGCGATTTCTTAGGAGACGCGGGCCACGGACGGCCCTGCTGCGGGCTTGTTTTCCTTTTTTCTGCGTTTCTCCAGCGGGCTCCCGTCGAGGTGGTGGCAGAGGGGCTCCCGGGCTCGTGCGTTTTCCCGGGCGAGGCAGGTGTCTTCGCCGCCTGGCCGGGTGAGCTGGAGGCCGGACTTGGCTCGGGAATCGATAGAGAAACGCAGGCTGGAGGGTGGCCGGAGGGGGCGGGGCCGCCCTGGAGCTGCGCGGCTGCTGTGCGGGGCAAGGTGACAGCGGGGTGGCCTGGCCGGCCCGGACTCGGCCATCTGGAGGCGCCCGAGGCTCCAGGTGGTGTCGCGGCTGGGGGCGCGCTGCAGTGCGCGCGGGGCGCAGCTCGGGAGGCCGCGGCGAACGGGGACCGTCTCTGAGCCCAGAGGGTAAACCGAGGCTGGGCGAATCCCAAGCTCGTGATCTTAGTAAAAAAATTGAACAAGTCAGTTTTTTCCACTCTTTCAGTCTCTTACTGGGAAAGGTAGGGAAAAAAAAACAAAGGCTTATGAAGTTGATGAAAAAACAGCATTTTTTTTCCCTCCTAAAAGTTATGATCCAAAGCTCTTTGAAATTGACGCCAGCTTGCAGTACCTGGGACACCTGTTTAAACAGATCAGTGAAGGAACAGTTAGACTTTTTCATTTGTATCTAGGGGACCTGTATGATTTTTCTTTAAAATTTTGGAATCCGAATAAAAGGGACCTTAGATCTCCTGTCTCATTCCTGTTCTGCTGAGGAGAAGACAGAGGCCAGAGAGGTCAAAGGACCTACGTTAGGTCCCCTGGTAAGTTGTTGGCGGCTCTTTCTGCTCTCAGACCAGTCTAGGGAAGGCTCCTTTGAGGTTGAGTCTGGTAGGAGATGTACCAACACGCCTGGAAACCACAGAACCAAGTGCGAAGGGAATGGCCTTTGCTAGACTTTAGCTTCTTAGAAAGCTGGCGATTGGGTTTATTAGGGGAGGGAAGACTTACACTGAGACCCAGTGAGTGGGTGGGAGTTGGCAGGATGCTGGATGGAAGGAGCCGTGGACAGCTGAGGGTTCCCCATGGAAGGAGCAGAGGGTAGTTACAATTATGGATAGAGGCAGATAGGTAGGGTGCTTTGGTGCTTTGGTAACCAATGGTCCTGGTGAGTGGCAGGGACAACTTGGACAACTTGGGCAGTGCGTGGGCCTGCTCCAGAAGCTATTTTGAGCTTTAGCGGAGGGATTTGTGCAGGAGGCAGGGGCCACAGTGGCCTCGTTGGGCCCCAAGACACACTGTGGTGCTCAGTGCCCAGGCTCTCAGAAAATGGAGGTGGGTGGTGTCCTGGGAAAGGCATTGGAGGCGAAAAGGCAGGAGAGGAATTTGTCGCCTCTCCCTCTCTTTGAGGGCAGTATATCTTTATTTATGGTGCATTTAACAAGGTTCCTGGTCTATAAATGTTTCATTTAGTAGAGAGTGAAGACAAGGCCTTAAGATTTGTGAAGTGAGAAACATAAGGACAGTTTGTCCCATAATACTCATTCACTTAGTTCCCTGCACATATGTGTGATGCTCTGCACTGCTCTGGAAAGAGTTCTGAGAGCAGGAGGTGAGGGCCGGCTACCTTCAGCTGATTCACCATCTAATGGGTGAGATGGGTCCAGACACAGAGGGCAGAGTTGGCTATAGGATGCCTGGTCTGGCTTGAGGCCTGCTTCTTGTCCAGAGGGTTTCTGACTCTGTTGTCCAGAGTCTCTCTGTGGTGAACTCAGAATTCCCTCCCTGTTCCATTCCAAAGTCAAGCAGGTTCCATGTTGTTATTATACCTGTGGCCTTGGCATTCCTTAGTGTTTACTTTGGTTTGGACTTACTGTGTACTTGCAGACTTTTCTTATGCTTAAAGGCAACAAGATCAACCATAAAGGGGGAGAAGTCTACAAAAAGTCAGAGTATACTTGATGTATTTCTTGGAGACCCTGTTGATTGTGAAAGGATGACGTCTGCAGCCAGACACTTTACCTTTAAGCATTGAGCTGGGAAGCCAGTGCTGATGAAGCAGTGTGGACTTACCACGTGTACTGTGGGGGACTGGACTTCATGGGGCCACTTAGGATTGTTGTAAAGTCAAGACCCGTGGAACACAGGACAGCTCTGGTGGTGGTGGTTTTTGGAAAATGTGGAATTCTAATGTGGCAGATTTTTAGCAATTTACCAGTTTAAAACCTAGACTGAGTTTATGAAACTAATGGGGGCTACAGTGATACATTCTGGTGGGTTGCAGACCTTTGTTTGGAGGGAAGCAAGCAGTGGTGGCTTAAGAGGGATTGGAAGTAAAATGCAAGACAGCAGTAATCAAAAAAGGTCTCTTTTCCTTTATTGTGATGCTGAATTTGTATTAGACAGTAGGAGTTTAGACAGAGGAGGTCTGGTGGTTGAAGTAATCTCAATTCTCTAACTTCAGAATTATTACCAGCTTTTGTTTCCTTGAATATTATAATTGGCCCTCCTGCTTACATACATGCATATACACACACACACTCTCTCTCTTCACATCTCCAGGTTTATTTTTCTCCATAGTTCCTTTTCACTTTCTCATATACAATATACTTATTTATTTTCTTCATTGCTAAATCATCTGTTCTATGAGGGCAGGTATTTACCTATGATAGCGCCCAGCACATATGCTCAGGAAACATTTGTAGGATGAGTGAATGGGTGACTATGCCTGAATGACAGACCCCACTTCTTTCTTAAAAGCTAAATGGGAGTAGAGGCCCAGTGTTTTGGACTGATTGCCTGAAACAGGAACATCTCCTGTCTCTTCTCGGCTTCCTGTTTACCTGGCAGTCTGACTGTTATGGAAAGCTGGAGGGGTATGGGTGGGAAACAAAGTTGTTTCCTCCAGTGTTTTTTTGTAGCTCCCTCTTTTGAGGGGGCAGGATCATCACACTAACTTCTCTGGTGGCCAGAAAGGGCAGGCACAGATGTGGCTGCCATTGCTACCTCCTGGGCTCTGAGCACTGTTAGGGAGGTACCCATCTTTTCCTCAGGTTAGAGCATAGATGTTTCCAAACTTCTGCTTGCAGAAATGATTTTGGTACTCTGGAAAGGAAGTAAAGTTTTAAAGTGTTCACTTTGATACAGTCTCCAGCCTCTTGTAACAAGTTCAGCCAGCTCTGGGAGAATAAAGAGCAGGTGACGTTAGCATGTGGGAGACAGACTGTGCAGAGAAAGAACACACAACATTGCTGCCCACTTTCCCAGGGTTTCTGAAGCACTTCAAGTGAGTGGGATAATAAGGAACTTAAATAGCTCAAGAGCAAAGAACCTAATAACCGGATTGAAAAATGGGCAAAAGACCTTAATAGACGTTTTTCAGAAGAAGACATACAAATGACCAACAGGTACGTGAAACATGCCCAGCATCACTAATCACCAGGGAAAGTCACATCAAAACCATGAGGAAGGCTGAGCGTGGTGGCTCATGCCTGTAATCCTAGAGGCCGAGGTGTGTGGATCACCTGAGGTCAGGAGTTCAAGACCAGCCTGGCCATCATGGTGAAACCCCAATCTTAAAAAACAAACAAAAAAACCACGAGGAAATACTGCACTCCAGTTAGAATGGCTATTATTTATTTATTTAATTAATGTTTTTCTTAGAATGGCTGTTATAAAAAGACAAGGGAAAAACAAGTGGTGATGAGGATATGGAGAAAAGGGAACACCTGCACACTTGGTAGGATTGTAAATTAATACAGCCATTGTGGAGAACAGTATGGAGGTTCTTCAAAAAACTAAAAATGTAACTGCTGCATGATCCTGCAATCCACTACTGGGTATATATTCAAAGGAAATGAAATCAGTATGTTGAAGAGATGTCTGCATTCCTGTGTTTATTGGAGCACTGTGTACAACAGCCAGGATACAGAATTGATCCAAGTGTCCAACAAGAGATAAAGAAAATGTGATATATATATGTGTGTACAACAGAATACTATTTATCTATACAGAAGAATAAAATCCTATCATTTGTAACAACATGGTCTCGAACTCCTGACCTCAAGCAATCCTCCCTCCTCAGCCCCGGCCTCCAAAAGCACTGGGATTACAGGTGTGAGCCATCGCGCCTGGCACATTTGAAATATCATAGGTGAACCTGGAGGAGGACATCGTGTTAAGTGAAATAAACCAGGCACAGAAAGACAAACACTGCATGATCCCACTTACATGTGTAATCTTAAAAAGAAAAGTTGGTATTATAAAAGCAGAGAGTAGAACAATGGTTACCAGGATGGGAGAAAATGGATGGGGAGAGGTTGGTCAACAGGTGCAAAGTTACAGTTAGATAGGAGAAGTAAGTTCTGCCATTTTCTTGCACAGTAGGGTATCTGTGGTTAATAGTAAGGTACTGCATATTATAGAATGGCTATGAGAGGTTTTTGAATGTTCTCAGCACAAGGAAATGATAACTGCATGAGGTGATGGATATGCTAACTACCTGAATTGGATAATTACATAACATATATGAGTATTGAAACATCAAATTGTATCCCATAACTATGTATAATTACAGTGTGACAATTAAAAAATAGTGAGTGGGATAAACATTACTCTTAAAGACCAAGTATCACCACCCAACTGTGCCCTCTGAAGGATTTGATTTTTCAGTGTTTTATTGTGTGTATTCCTGTATAATCTGGCGATTCTTTTCCTAAATTGGCTGACAATTTAAAAATTGTAATTTGAAAAAATACTGATGTTTTCTGCTTTGCAACATGGTTACCTTAAGCCTCTGTTCCTGTCATTGCATTTGTAGCAGTGATAGGCTGATTCCTTAAACAGTTAGGGTCAAGGGAGGAAGTGTGGTATAGTGAAAAATAGTGTAAAATACAAGCCATGGAGTCAAGGTAAGTCTGTTGGTTAGGGATCTGGACCGAGAGGCGTTGAGTTAGTTTATCCAGTTTCTTTGAACCTTAGTTATAACTCAGCCTTAAGAAAAGAACAATAATGAAACTTACTTTGGATGGTTAGAAACAGTTTTCCAGCAGCTGAACCATTTTTTATTCCTACCAGCAATGCACAATGGTTATGATTAAAGTAAGGCTTAGAATTAAAATAAACAGTATACATCAAGAGCTTAATTGTGCTTGGCACCTAGTAGGTTTGAAAGAAGAAAAGCAAAGTACAATTTAAAAAAACTGAATAATGAAGGCTTCTGAAAATAAAGGTGTAAAGACATTTGCATTGTAGTGAAGGACATAAGAAACATTCACATATCTGTTAGTGCAGTATTTCATACATGTAATTAAAAGATGAAATATTTAAATAACAGCTTGGGCTAAGTATTGTTCAAGAGAAAGGTGTTTTTATGGGATTTGGGCACAGGGCTACTCTGACCACATTAAATCATAGTAAGTAAAGGGAGCTTCACCTTGTTTCAAATGTGGAGTGTGAGTGCTCTTGTTTTGTCTTCAGTGAATCACCTATTGCCTTTGGAAGAGTGTCCCAAAGACTGGGGGAGGCAAAACTGACAGGCTAAGGATTCACGTGGGGTTACAAGGCTTGCTCAGAAGGACTCTGTCGGAGGTTGGAAACTGATGAAGCTCAGCATGGATGTTGCATTTCTTGGCTAGTCTGTTTGAGGTTGGCTGGAGTCCTGCTCATATTGCTGAATTTGTTGGTGAATTTTGTCTCCTCCAGCAGTGAAAGTCTTTGACTCAACAGGGTAGCCTGTTGCATTCCACAGAAGTCCCAGATGTTGGCTCTGGAGGCTTAACATGCTTTGGGCTTTCTTCTTAAAAGCACAATAGGGAAGAAACCACAAATAAAGGAAGTAGTTCGATTTTAGGAGTATAAATCTGAAAAATTAAATAAGTTAAACAACATATATCTTTAGGGGCTGATAAGCTATTAATAAAAGCCTTGAGATTTCCAAGAGTTGAATTTAATGAGTGCATAGTAAGGGCAATGTATTTGTAATTAGGTAATCAAACAAGGCACGGACTGTGTCACTCCAGAAAATAATATAATGTACAAATTGTGCAGGTGGTGGAGTACTGGAGGGTGGCTTTTTCTGCCTAATTGGAACTCCTTAGGAAGGGCTGAAAATTATTGAGAGGCTGGAAGCTTGTGAAGAATTCATTTACTAGCAGTGAAAGCAGAAGGATTTTATGATCTTGACTACACATTCCAGGTAGCATTGGTTAAAGGAGGAATTTATTTAAAATGAAAGTAAATCTGTTAATTTTTTCAGCATGGATTTTTTCCCCCTATTTTAAAAAACTTACATCAATTGTATTAAAAAGCAGCCGTGAGCATAGTTTAATCACTTCTGGGGGTTGCAGTAGCTCCCCCTGCACCACCTCTTGGGTTGCTTCTCTTCCACCTTCTGCTCTTAAGCACAGACCCTGCAGCATGTTGGCACTTTTCTCTCCCAGGACCCTCATGGCTGTCTCCTCCCCAGCCCCCAAGCATCTGGCTAATTCTTGTGACCCTTTGGGGCTCAGCCTGAGCTCCGTTTTCTGGAGACGTACCTGACCCTTCCCCTACTCCCACCACTGTAGTCATCAAGAGGCTCCTTGAGGCTTTATCTGTTTAGGGTGAACCAGATCCTGAGCTCCAGGAAGGAGGTCATTGGTCTGTTCCCCTCTCTACTGTGTCTTTAGTGCTGATGGTTCTTGTCACCAGAGCACTTTTGGTAAATATTTGTTGAATACATGTGTGTAGACATCAAGTAGTGCAGTCTTGAGTAGATCAAATACAAATTTTGTGTAGATATCATGTAGGAGATACCAAATTATACATATCAAGTAAAACTGATAGATGTGAAACTATGCAGTTGAGAAGTTTTTTGTATGTATCATCCTGGAAATGGGAATTATGTAGAGTGCAAGAATGAATAATGGAGTGTTGTTCTTAACTGGCTCACACCAGCACTGTGTGCTGTAAGGTCTAGCAGTCGTTTGTGACTGAATCAGCCCACCTGTTAGGACTACCTGTTGAGGCTGGGCCAGGTGGGCCAGGTGGCTCTCGCCCGTAATCCTAACACTTTAGGAGCCAAGGTGGGCGGATTGCTTGAGCCCAGGAGTTTAAGACCAGCCTGGGCACCGTGGCTCTACAAAAAAAATTCTGTCTCTACAAAAAAAAAAAAAAATTAGCTGAGCATGGTGGCATGTGCCTGTAGTCCCAGCTACTTGGGAGGCTGAGGTGGAGAATCACCTGAGCCCTGAAGGTTGAGGCTGCAGTGAGCTGCACTCCAGCCTGGGCATCGGAGTGAGACCTTGCCTCGAAGGAAAAAAAAGAACTACCTATTGGTAACCTTTATGTAGATGATTTCATACCAGACTTATTTCTATAATGTATCACCAGCCAATAATCACAGATGTATGAATTTGAGTCATTCATATTCTTTAACATTTGATGAGTCATTCTACTGGATTTTATTATTTTTCTGCTTCCTGCTTTTTACTAAAAAAAAAAAAGAAAAAAAAGGAAAGGAAAGAAAAATCAACAACAAAGTAAATAGTACCTTAATAAGATCTCCTTTTGAAAAGGTACTGCATTTTGTGGTTTTTTAGTTATGGACTTTTCCATGTGCATAGTGTATTTACGGTAAGTTGTAGGTGATGGAGCAAACACTATATATCTACCACCTGTAACTAAAAAATAAGAGTATATCCTATGCCTGAGAGACCTCCTGCTGTGTTTTCCTGATTATATTTCCCTTCCTTCCTTGTGGGCACCACTACCCTGAATTATGTAACATTGACTTGCTTTTCTTTATAGTTTTAACATATTTATATGTATTCCTAATCAATACCTGGTTTAGTTTTTTGTGTGTTTTTGTAACTTTATTAAAAAACATACTTTACTTTTATTCATAGTTTATGTATTTTTCTGTCACTTGATCACACTGCCCCCGGCATTATGTTTTTCTCGCATTGAACCATGGGAGCCACCGTAATTCATTCATTTTCATTGTTGTGTAGTAATCCATTGAGTGAATATATTATTATTTATTCATTCTCCTGTCCGTGGATATTCGGGTTCTAGTTGTTTTAGTAAATAAAGCTGCTGTGAGCATTTTTCTGTAGTGTTCACACAGGTATACATTTCTCTAGAGGATATATCTGTGAGTGACCTTGTTGGTTGTATGCATCAGGATGAGTTAGGTTATGCTACAGTAACAAACACCCTGACATATAAACTTATTTCTCCCACATGCTATATATTTAGTGAGGGCCAGCAGGGGTCTTTTCTGAGGAGAACTGGGACATTTGTCAACAGCCCTAGTACTGAGTCATAGCGATGTGCATTTTTGACCTTGCTAGGTAATTCCGAATTGTTTCCAAGCAGAGCACGATGGTGCATGCCTGTAATCCCATCTAATTGGGAGGGCGAGGCAGGTGGATTGCTTGAACTCAGGAGTTAAAAGTCCAGCCTGGGCAAAATAGTGAGACCACTGTCTCTAAGAAAAAACTCCCCACCGTGGTACATCCTTGCTAATGCTTGATATTGTCAGAGATGCTACTTTTTGCCAAACTGGTAGTTATTTACATAGTATCTTAGAACCACTAAGATACTATTTCTTATTATTACTAATAAAGATGAGAATATGTTTATATGTTTATTAAGCATTTGTTTTTCCTTCTGAGAAATATTTGTGTCATTTGCTCATTTTTTTCTATTGGGTTATCTGTCTTTTTCTTACTTTAGGTTTTTTTATGAGCCATATGTGTGCACCCTTGTGAGTTTTTTTTGTATTCTTTTTCAATTGTATGTATTTTTTAAAAGTCAGGCCTTTTATTTTCATTGTACGTTTTTGAAGAACTCACATTCTTAATTTTCATGCAGTCAGATGTATCAGTCTTTTCCCTTTTGTTTTAATTAATTAATTTACCTAGACCTTTTCTGACAAGATCTTTTTCCTTCAGAGTTTGTTCTTTTTGTTACTTATTTAAGAAGGGATGCTGGGAGGGGGATCTCGAAGATGATGGTGAAGGGAAATCCTGAGATGTCAGTGTGAACATCTCTCCTTCTCTCTCCTTCCCTCCCCCGACCTATCGTTCAGTCTAGATTGTAGCCTGGCTGGAGGCTGCAGGACAACTTTAGGAGAGGAAAAAGTGATAGACTGTGCAGTGTGTTTGCATGTATTGAATGAAAATATGTATTTCAGGGGAGAATTTGTGGATAGATTATCCACAGATAGAAAGCTGAGAAAGCCAGAAATTGTGGGACAGTTGTTAATTTCAGGGAAAATTTAAAAGTTTTGTAGGGTGGGAAAAGTATTGTAGTTTTACTGCAAAATTCAGCTCTTGCTAATGTTTTTGTAGTTATAATAATGTAAATACTGACTCGTGATCTAACCAAAATTATTGCATAACCGGGGTGTGAATGTTGGGTGATGGTGGTAGTCAATGAAAGGGAGCTAAAGCCACCATTTCTGAAAGTTGACGGCTAATGCCTACACTAAATATTCAAGAAGTAAGCCAGGTGCAGTGGCTCACACCTGTAATCCTAGCACTTTGGGAGGCTAAGGCAGGCAGATTACCTGAGGTCAGAGGTTCGAGACCAGCCTGACCAACGTGATAAAAGCTTGTCTGTACTAAAAATACAAAAATTAGTCAGGGTGGTGGTGTGTGCCTGTAATTCCAGCTACTAGGGAGGCTGAGATAGGAGAATCATTTGAACTTGGGAGGCGGAGGTTGCAGAGAGCCAAGACTGTACCATTGCACTCCAGCCTGGGGAGAAGAGTGAAACTCTGCCTCAAAAAAAAAAAAAAAAAATTTAAGAAGTAGTTATATGAATGTATTATTTGGAGATGCGAAGGTGGATACAAAAAGAATCCACTAAGTGTTGGAAGAGGTTGCCTTTGGGGAATTGGGAAGTGGGAGCAGCAAGGGATAAGGGGACTGTTTGTGTTTCTCTTGAGCCTTGCAGAATTATATGCTAATTGACATGCACCTGTAACATTGATATAATGCAGACAGAATCTAAACTCAGGGAGAGCTTGGAATTTTTTCTGGTTGGCAACTCTGTTTGGGTAGCGACAGTCAAGAAAGCATTGAAGCTGTGTTCCCTCATTGCCCAGGGACCGTGATTTTCCCCGGACACCTGTGTGTCAGCTATTTGTCCTCTTGGTGTGCTATATTTAGCCTTCAAAATGTCTAGCATGTGTGGGGTGTGTCATTTCACAGAGACTTAGAACTGTTTTCAGAAATGCGTCTAATTTAGTCATGTACTTTTATTTGAAATCAAAGATATCTATTCTGGATTTTATTCCCTCTCTCAATAGAGGAAATAGGTTTAGAGTTGTAAGCTCATGATCTTTCTCTTCTTTCTCAACTTTAAAGAGGGTTTCTGTGACCATAACCCACTCTTTATAGGGTCTCGGCTTATTAACCTGCAAAACAATAGCAACAATTGCAGTAAAAATAGTAAAACAGTTTTGCTAAGGGGGAGGTTTTATGCTTCATGTTTTCTAGATGTTATGTTTTCTAGATATATTGGTTAAATCAATTAAATTACTTATTGATAAAGCAGCAGAAAGAATCTCGAAGAGCATTTCATTCACCAGTGCTGGGCCCTGTGCCATCACACAGCTTAGGAGAGGTGGAGTTTGTAGTCGTGGTGGTGTGGTAATGTTAAGCCATGAAACACAGAGTTGTCAGTGGTGGTGAGTACCAGGGGATGTGAGAGAGAATAACAAGGAAATGAATTTGGGTTGGAACATCAGGGAGCCCGTCTCTGAGGACCTGTGATCTCCACTGAGGCCTGCAGGGTGGTAGCTGGTGAGAAGTTGGGAAAAGAGCTGTCTGAGCAGAGGAAATGGCATGTGCAAAGGTCCTGAGTGAGGCCTTTGAAAGTCATTTTGGACAAGTTAAGTCTGAGATCCCTAGCAGTTGTCTAGAAAGGCCTGGAGAGGAGGAAAGGGCAGAGGGAACCAAGGCATGGGCAAGGGGCAGGAGGGCCTCAGCGGTGTATTTTCCCTGAAGCCAGGAGGAGGAAGTGTATGTGAGAAGGAGGGAGGGATCCCCTCTGCAGTGCAGTATGGAAAAGGCTAGGAAGACCCGGGCGACCTCAGCCACAGCAGCTTGAGTGCAGGGAGATGTGACGTGGGAGCGGGCCGGAGACCCGAGGGTGGCAAGGAAGTAGAGTTGGTGGGTGAAGGCAGCTCTCTCAAGGTGGGCCGTGGTGGTGTTTTTTTTTTTATTATTTGTCAATGTTTGTCACTGAATGGAGTCTCTTAAATTCTGGATCTATAGGTATTGTAGATTTGGGGCAGAGCTGCTGGGTCTTGAGATGTTTTGGGGAAAGATCTGAATAAGTCGAGGGAGCAGATAAGGCATCTAGATGAGGGAACCTCAGGGGCCAGTTCCTGAGGAGTGTTGTTTTAGAAATGAGATTAGTACTCACTACTGAAAAAAAATATGTGTGAAAGAAATGTATTCTCTTTTGGGCTCTGCTTTTTGTTTCTGGCACAGAGCTCCTAATCCTTTGGAATATCCTGGGTGATGGGAGCATCTTTTGTTCTAATGAGGTGACTCTTAGTGGGCTCCTGGATGGAGACTGGTCACCAGAAAGAACAGATTTGGAATTTGGGGATTATAGTTCCATTTCCATCCTCTGGGAAGGGGCAGGGTCTGGAGATTAGTTAATGATATTCATGCTCAGGTGTTGAAGCCTCCTTAAGAATCCCTGGTCTCTGGGATTCGGGGAGCTCCAGGGCTGCTGAACACATGGAGGGTAGCCCACCCAGAGAGGTCAGGGAAAGTGCCCCATCCTCTCCCATACACCTCGCCCTGTGTACCTCTTCATCTGGGTGTCTTCTGTATCCTTTATCGTATTCTTTATCAACATCATAAGCTGGGAAATGTGTTTCCCTGAGTTCTGTGAGCCATCCCAGCAAATTACCAAACCCAAGAAGGAGGTTATGGGAACCCCTGACTTGTAGCTGGTTGGTCAGAAGTGCAGGTGACCACCTTGGGCTTGCAACTGACATCTGGAGAGGAGCCAGTCTTGTGGGACCAAGCCTTTAATTTCTGCACTAATTTCAGGTAGTTAGTGTCAGAATTGAATGGAATTGTAGAACACCCAGTGATGTCTGGAGAGCTGGAGAATTGGTTGGTATGAGAAAACTCCCATACACTTGGTGTCACAAATGTGAGTAGCAAAGGATGTTTTTTCTTTTGCCACCCAAAGAATTAACTAATTTAAATGGAACCTGATGTGGTTTGGATCTGTGTCCCCACCAATTCTCAAGCCGAATTGTAATCCCCAGTTTTGGAAGTGGGGCCTGGTGGGAGATGATTGGATCGTAAGGGCAGATTTCCCCTTTGGTGCTGTTCTTGTGATAGACTTCTCCTAAGATCTGGTTGTTTAAAAGTGTGTAGCACCTTCCCTGTCTCCCTCTTCCTCCTGCTTTGATCATGTGAAGATGCCTGCTCTCACTTTGCCTTCTGCCATGAATAAAAACCCCCTGACGCCTCTCCAGCCATGCTTCCCCTGACGCCTCTCCAGCCATGCTTCCCCTGACGCCTCTCCAGCCATGCTTCCTGTATAACCTGTGGAAGTGTGAGCCAATTAAACCTCTTTACAAATTACCCAGTCTTGGGTTATTTCTTTATAGCAGTAAAAGAACTCATACAGAACCCAAAGCTGTTGGCTTAGCACTAGACAGTGATGTTTTCACCTGGCAAAAGGAGTTCTTTGAGGAGGCTGTGGCAGCTTAAAAATGTAATGTTACTTATTTGACATTTCATGTCACATGGAACCTGTGTGTGGGATGCCCTTGTACCGTCTTGTCTGGGGTAGATGGTGGTAGGAATCTGATGTGGTTTCACTCAATATGTTTCTCAGCTTCATAGATGTATATAATATTTTATTAGAAATAATGCTGTCAGGATTCAAAAAATATCTGTTTCCAGAAGAACAATACAGATTAAAAGTCATTTCTGTGAATTACAGAAATTTCTGTGTATTAGGCTGACCAGGAAGTTGGGCTATTCTGAATTATTGGATCCATTTCACAGGGTTTTAGATCAATATGTGGTCCATCGGTTGGGATGTCGGGAAGTTTTAATAAAGACATGTAGTGGCAATCTCAAAATGGGATTTGCCTAGTGATGAATGGTTTGGAAGCAGCTTTTGAGCTTTCTCACTTGAAAAACAGTGTTTACATGACAGAAACACTTTAAAAAGCCATAAACAGCATTGCACAGCCTCAGATGGAGATGTAGGTATTTTACCCACCACCGAAGCATAGAGAGCTAAGTGAGTTCTGAGTATCTGTTATGTTGCTCTTTTGTTGTTATAATTAAAAATAAATGAAACATAAGCAAAGCATTAAGATTGCTTTCAGAATACATAGCTCATGATCGTCCATCATCAAGGATTCAGCCATGGCAAGGGATTGGCTGGAGTGAAGGGTCAGACTAGATCTTGGTAAAACCAGCATCCCAAAACTCTGTAGGTAGGTACAAGTGTGCACACTTGTGTGTTTTTATTTTAACCTGTAGCTTCCCTTAGGTTTTTGAGGTAAAGGAAGGCTTTGATGCTTGCTTAGGTTCCAAATTGGACTCTTTAATCCCAATATAATGTAGCTGCCTGTTAATGTGGGGTTTCAGTTCTCTGTCCTTGGGAACACCAGAGGCTGGGTAATTTCTAAAGAAAAGAAGTTTATTTGCCTTGCAGGCTGTACAAGAATCATGGTCCTGGCATCTGCTTCTGGTGAAGCCTCAGGAAGCTTCCACTCATGATGGAAGGTGAAAAGGAGCCCCTGTGTACATTGATCACATTGTGAGGGAGTGGGGAAGTGCCAGGCTCTTTTTAACAATCAGTTCTCATAGGAACAACTAGAGTGAAAACTCAGTCATTACCACCAAGACAGCACCAAGCCATTCATGAGGGATCCACCCCTACGGCCCAGACACCTCCCACCAGCCTCCACCTTCAACACTGAAGATCAAATTTCAACAGGAGCCCAGGACAGTGGCTCATGCAGTAATCCCAGCACTTTGGGAGGCAGAAGACTGCCAGATCACTTGGGTCCACGAATTGGAGACCAGTCTAGGCAACATGGTGAAACCCTGTCTCTACAAAAAAATACAAAAATTAGCCAGGCCTGGTGCCCGCCTGTAGTCCCAGCTACTTCAGAAGCTGAGGTGGGAGGATCACTTGAGCCCTGAAGGCAGAGGTTGCAATGAACCAAGCCAGTGTGACAGTGAGACCCTTTTCAAAAAAAACCAAAAACCAAGAAACCAAATTTCAACATGAGACCTGTATGAGACAAACATCCAAGCAAAATCAGGTTCGAAAATCAACATGAAGAACAAACACTGCTTGAGGTAAAAATGACTGCAGAAATCAGTAAGCCACCCCACTGCAGAAATCAGTGAGCCACCCGTCTTTTTGCAGTCTGTGGATGTTATCAGGAGAGCCTGGGAAGTGAGGACCCCTAGATAGCGAGGGAATTCCAGCCTTTCCATGAACTTAAGCCAGGGCCTGTCCTCCCTGCCAGCGGGCAGTTCGTGTGAATTGTTGTTCTCCACCCTGTGTTTGGTTGGTGTGTATTGCTGAATGTGATGAATTCATGTGACCTGTTTGGGGTACCGCCAACTGCACCTCCACTTAGAGCACCCGAGGTGGTTGCACAGCCAGGTGAGGCCAGGAGTGATTATGCCTACATTTGGTATCTTACATGGGGAATTGCTGTGAGGTGAGGTTGGTCGTGTTTTTATTTTTACTTTATTTTGTTTTTTTTTTAGTTGAGGTACAATTCTGTTTTATGCTATTCAGATGGCTTATAACAAAAAGGTCTGTTATAAGCAGATGTTATTTCATCTTTCTGCCTTTTTCTTGTCTTCATTTAGCCAAATAAAACATTTAGATTAGAGAAAAGGGGTTAGAGAGCCTCTTGTAGAACTGGAAGATTCTCTTTGACAGGATGGGTATCTTACTGTAAAAACTTCTTTTTCTGTTTGGTTTTAACTTCATATGCCACCTGGAAAGCCAGATTTCAACATTCTGCTTTAATACCAAAAGCTATGTTGTGGATTGAATGTATCCCCCTACCCCCCAAATTACTATGTTGAACCTCTGATCTCCAGTGTGATTGTATTTGAACATAGCGCTGCAGGGAGGTAGCTAAGGTTAACTGAAGCCATAAGGGCAGGGCCCTGATCCTGTAGGGCTGGTGCCATTATAGGAAGAGAGACAGTCAAGAGAGCTTACCCTCTGTGCCGTTTGAGGACTCTATGAGAAGGTGGCTGTCTGCAAGCCAGGGAGAAAACCCTCACTAGATATCAAATTTGCTAGCCCCTTGGTTTTAGACTTCCAGCCTCCAGAGCCATGAGAAAATAAATGTCTGCAGTTTAAGCCACTCAGTCTGTGGTATTTTGTTATAGCAGCCTGAGCTAAGACAAGTTAGAATTATGTAATGTAATGTAAATTTGTTTATTTTCTTTGAACTGAAATTTATAAAGACTTTAACTTAGGCAAAGCCAGAGATCTGATTAGTGTTGATGGTGCCTGAAATTATACTAAGACCAAAGACCCGACAGAGGCCCCAGAGGTTAGCATCCATTTATACCAGAATGATCATTAGAATGTGTGTGTGTGTGTGTATGTGTGTGTGTGTGTCTGTGAGAGAGAGAGAGGGAGAGAGAGAAGAGAGAAGAGAGAGAGGTAGTGCTTTGGTGTAAATATTTATGTCCCCCTTCCAAATTCATTTGTTGAAATTCTAACCCTGATATGGTTTGGCTCTGTGTCCCCACACAAATCTCATCTCAAATATGTAATCCCCATATGTTGAGGGAGGGAGGTTACTGGATCATTGGTGTGGTTTTCCTCCATGCTGTTCTCATGATAGGAGTTCTCACGAGATCTGATGGTTTTCTAAGTGTTTGATAGCTCCTCTTTCACACACTCCCTCTGTCCTGCTGTCTTGTGAAGAAGGTGCCTGCTTCCCCTAGCCTTCCACCATGGTTGTACGTTTCCTGTGGCCTCCTCAGCCATGCAGAACTGTGAGTCAGTTAAACCTCTTTCCTTTACTAATTGCCCAGTCTCAGGCAAGTTATTTATATTAATAGCAGAGTGAAAACAGACTAATACAAATCTCTAAGGTGATAGTACTGAGGTAGATTCCTTGGAGGTGGTTAGGTTATGAGGGTGGAGCCTTCCTGACTGTGATTAGTGCCCTTAGAAAGAGACCCCAGAGAGCTCCCTATCCCTTTCCACCTTGTGAAGACACAGTGTGAAGCCACCATCTGTAAATCCCCCTCACCAGACACCAAATCTGCTGATGCCTTGATCTTGGACTTACCAGCTTCCAGAACTGTGGGAAGTAAATTTATGTTATTTGTAAGCTATCCAGACAGTGGAGATTTTGTTATAGCATCCCAAGTGGACCACGACAGGGAGAGAGGGGAGAGAGGGAGAGGGGAAGGGAGCGAATATCTCAGAGAGAGACTTGAATGGTGAATGCACTCACACAAAAAGAGATCATGATCCCAGAAGCATTTGGCAGTGCTTGTTCTAATATGCTATATGTTTAATATTTCTATATGGATTCCTGAAAAGTTTTACTTAGAATCAGAATTGTCTAAGTTAAACAATTTTCTTATTACTTACGTCTTCAGAGAGGTGTATATTTTAAGTAAAAGCAAACTGTTAAAAATTTATAAAAATACCTATAAATTTGAATAAGATAATAGTATTCAGATACAAGAATATTTTTATTACAAACTAAAAACAGACATGGTGGCTCATCCCTGTAATCCCAGCACTTTCAGAGGCTGAGGCAGGCAGATCACTTGGACCCAGGAGTTCAAGACCAGCCTGGGAGACCCTGCCTCTACAAAAAATTGAAAAACAAGCAAAAAACAGCTGGGTGTCGTGGCATATGCCCATAGTCCCAGTTATTTGGGAGGCAAAGGTGGGAGAATCGCCTGAGCCCAAGAGGTTGAGGCTGCAGTGAGCTGTGTTTATGCCACTGCAACAGAGTGAGACCCTATCTCAAAGAAAACAATTTGATCAAAATTGTCAAACATGAAACGGAGGGGATGGGGACTTAATATCTTCAAAAATGTCAAAGTCATAAAAGAGAAAGACAGGCTGTGTATATTAAAGGAGACTAAAGAGAGATGGTAACTCAATGTAATACGCAACCACAGAATACATACTGTACTGGAGGGAGCAGGCACTATAATAGACATCATGGAGTCACCCCACAGCATTGGCATATGAAGGATAGATGCAAGTCTACACGTGTTAAAATCCACTGGAGTTGATGACTGCTCTTTTGTGTAGGACAGTGTCCCCATTCATAGGAATAGGCTTCCCCTAAAATGATTGAGAAAAGTGTGTGTGTGTGTGTGTGTGTGTGTGTGTGTGTGTGTGTGTGTGTGTGATTATATCATATATCATTATATTGAGAGGAAGAAAAATAGCAAATGATATAGCGAATGGGGTAAGCTGCTCACAGTAGATGATTCTGAATCTTGGCAGAGAGTGGATGAGTATTCTGTCTTATTTTAGTTCTTTTAGTTTTCCGTTAAGTTTGACTTTATTTCCAAATAAAATATGAAATGAACATGCAAATCCAGTTTAAGTGTGAATCTGGAAGTACCTATCTACTTTAATTGAAGTATTTTTAGTCTGTATTAACAAAAGGTAAAATGTACCTGTATTTTAAAAAATTATTTAGGAAATTTCTGCAGAAAAGTAACTTTATTGTAAGTCTGAAACTAACTACTCCCTGCTTTTCTCACTGGACAACTATTTTTGGAACCTTGTTTTTAAAGAGGTAAGGGAGGCTGGGCATGGTGGCTCATGCCTGTAATGCCAGCATTTGGGAGGCCGAGGCGGGTGGATCATGAGGTCAAGAGATCCAGATCATCCTGGCCAACATGGTAAAACCCCATCTCTACTAAAAATACAAAAAATCAGCTGGGTGTGGTGGTGGTGCACATCTGCAGTCCCAGCTATTTGGGAGGCTGAGGCAGGAGGATCGCTTGAACCTGGGAGGTGGAGGTTATAGTGAGCTGAGATCACACCACTGCACTCCAGCCTGGCAACAGAGCAAGACTGCCTCTCAAAAAAAAAAAAAAAAACAAAGGGTAAGGGAGCCGGTCTTAGCGACTCGTGCATATAGTCTCAGCTACTTGGGGGGCTGAGGCAGGAGGATTGCTTAAGCCCAGGAGTTCAAGACCAGCCTGGGAAACATAGCAAGACCCCATCTCTCTAAAATAAATAAATAAAATAAAGAAGTGAGGTTTCCTGGGGTCCTGGGTGCCACACCCAGCAGGGCAGATTGTTTATTATTCATGTATATATAGGTATGTCTACCTCCTTCCCAAAGTTAAGTGACTTCCACACAGGACTTTTTGATATAATGTGTATGCATTATTGCAGTGTTCGGTTAGGGCTTGATTGTGGCCAATAACAGTTAGATATTAAGAGAATGAAGATCTTGGAAAAGAAGGCCATTCAACAGGTATTTACTGTGTGCCACTGAGTGCCCTGCTCTCTCCCAGACACCTGGATGTAGCAGCAAACGAAACTAGATCCTACCCTCATGGAGCTTGAAGAGTACTCTAGTGATTAATCTAGGGTTGGAATTCTCAAATATGCACCGCCAAGCCCCCTAAATATGTCAGCCTGGGCATCATTTTAAACTTACTTCATGAAAACAGTTTGTTCTGTTTTCACTGAACCACAAAAAACTGACTTTTTGTAGCTCTTGCCCTTGGAAATGGAAATATCTAGTCAAGGGGCTTAGGGCCTTTGAGCCCTGTCTCTTAGGTTCCTGCCTGCATTAGCTGTGTTATCTGGAAGCGCTGTGACAGGCCCAAAAGCATTGGAACGAGGAACTTCTGCCCCTGGAAGTCTTTCTGACCCCTTCTCTTTACCAGGGTCTGACTTGGTGAGGGGAAGCACAGCTTGGTTTAGCCCCCTGGGGCCCTGCAGTAGGTCTCAGGGTACAGGCACCTGTCTTGCTGGCCAGCCCAGCTAAGCCACTGAAGTAACAGTACAGCTGGCCCAGCAACGCTTCCAGGCCTCCCTGGCCTCACTCCCTTTTGGGAGTCAGCTCAGCAGCCTTCTGGAAGTGACTGGAATGCAGTGGACTCATTTTCTTAGTTAAAAATAACCCCAGCAGTTGTGTGTTCAAGTACCCCAATGGCAAGGGCTGGCCTTTGGCTCATTATTGGGATTCCTGGTCATTGTGGCTCTGAGGGTCATGGCTGGATGAACGTCGTTCCTGGGGTCTTGAAGCCCACCAGCTCTTGTTGCTTTTTACAGATGAACAAGCTGTGGCCCAGGAAAAGGTCCAGTGACTGGTCTGAGAGAGGATGCTCTCACTTGATTTCACTTACTTGACTCTGGTTAGTCCTTTCCAGCAAAACTAGAAACTCCTGAAACGTGGGTGCCCCTGGCTGCCTTCTCCAGCCCACTTCGGCTCTTCAGATCACTCCTGCTGCTTTTGTTCTTGCTGGTGACTGTAGAAACCCTTGTTTGTTTTGTTTGTTTAATGGTTTAAGTAACAGATATTTTTAAAAAACTGTGTTAAGGTCCAGACACGGTGGCTCACACCTGTAATCCCAGCACTTTGGGAGGCCAAGGCGGGTGGATCACCTGAGGTCAGGAGTTCGAGAACAGCCTGGTCAACATGGCAAAACCCCGTCTCTACTAAAAATAGAAAAAATACTGGCCGGGTTTGGTGGTGTGTGCCTGTAGTCCCAGCTACTTGGGAGGCTGAAGCATGAGAATTGCTTGAACATGGGTGGCAGAGGTTGTCAGTGAGCCAAGATCATGCCACTGCCCTGCGGCCTGGGTGACAGAGCAAGACTCTGTCTCAATTAAAAAAAAAAAACAAACCCACAAAAACTGTGATAAAGATTTACCATCGTGACCATTTTTAAGTGGCATTACATATATTCACAGTGTTGTGCATCCATCACCACCATCTAATTTCTAGAACTTTTTCACCTTCTCCAAATGAAAGTCTGTACCTGTTAAATAATAACTCCCCCTACTCCCTCCCTCTATAGTAACCGCCATTTTACTCTCTGTCTCTATTAATTTGACTATCCTCATATAATTAGAATCATACAGTATTTGTTCCTCATATAATTAGAATCATACAGTATTTGTCGTTCTGTGTCTGGCTTATTTCACTTAGCATAATGTTATCAAGGTTCTCAAGATTCTCAAGGATTATTATTTGAGGCTAATAATATTCCATTGTATGTATATACCAAATTAAAAAATTCATTTATTCATTGAGGGACCCCTGGGTTACTTCCACCTTTTGGCTATTGCAAATAATGCTGCCATGAAAACAGGTGTGCAAATGCTTGTTTGAGACCCTGCTCTCTCCCTTTTGGGTATAGACCCAGAGGTGGAATTGCTGGATCATATGGTGATTCTGTGCTTGTTTTTTTGAGACAATCCTAGACTTTTGCACTTGATTCTTAGTCTCTCCTGGCCTCCGAGGACTTGACTGTCCAGCTAGCATTGTATTGAGTTTTCTGGGTCTGAGACCCTTGTCATGGGCTCCTGGCTTCCTGAGTACCCTAAGCCTGGCTCTGAGACCCTCATTTCTCTTCCTGGGAAGCTTGAGTGGAGAACTGGAAGAGAGCTGAAGCTTGTTTAGAGGTGCATTGCAATTAACTTAAAAACAAAGAATAAGAATTAGAATTTGATGTGGGGCATTTTCAGGTTTACTGTTCAGTCATTTGTTTTGGATTTCATATAGTTTTGTTTTTCATAACTAAGACATGGAGTTAATAGCTCAATCTGTATTTGGTAGATTTTTCTAACATGTTCTCAGTTGTATCTATACCTAAGTGTTATTGAGGGGAAAGAATAGGACTATTAGGAGGTGGGAAAGAAAATAAATCTTTTTCTTATTACCTGAATGACCTTGGACCTTAGTTTATTATTTTGTGAAAGGGAGTTAATAATATATAACTAATAAGAATGTTATGAGTAATTGGGGAAAAATGGGTCTGAAGTATCTGGGACAGTGCTTAACCGCCAGTGTGCTTAGATAACATCAGTGTATCCTTCCCTGTTTGTGGTTACGGAATAATTATGTAAGCTATGTGTGTGGTCCTAGGCTTCCAAAGGGTGGAGCAGTAACAAAGGGAAGAGCCTGGAGCAGGACTCAGGATCTGCGACCCTCACATCCTCCTCCAACTTCCTCCAGGCTCAGGTTCCTCACTTACCCAATGAGGAGGTTGGACTCAACTCTCTGGTTTCTCATGGTGATAAAAGGTGAACAAGGTGGGGTGTGGTCGCTAACCCTAAAATCCCAGCACTCTCGGTGGCTGAGGTGGGAGGATTGCTTGAGCCCAAGAGTTTGAGACTGCAGTGAGCTGTGATTATGCTGCTGCACTCCAATCTGGGCAGCAGAATGATACCCTGTCTCAAAAAAAGTGTTAATGTTTGTGTGTAGTCTTCTTTTGACTGCAGAGTGCTTTCTTTTCTACATATTGACTTCTGTTTTCCACATGTAGTAGGCCCATCTCCTCAGCTGTGTATGAAGTGAACTGAGAGATTGAAAAGCCCAGACGCGGAGTTTTTGTCATTCTAAGATCTGCTGCTTTAGGGCCATATGGGGCCTGAATTTCTTTCTTTCTTTTTTTTTTTTTTTTTTTGAGACTGAGTCTCCCACTGTCACTGGGGCTGGAGTGTAATGACGCAATCTCAGCTCACTACAGCCTCCTCCTCCCAGGTTCAAGTGATTCTCCTGCCTCAGCCTCCCAAGTAGCTGGGATTACAGATCCCCACCACCACGCCCGGCTAATTTTTTGTATTTGTAGTAGAGATGGGGTTTCACTATGTTGGCCAGGCTGGTCTTGAATGCCTGACCTCCTGATCCACCCTCCTCAGCCTCCCAAAGTGCTGGGGTTACAGGCGTGAGCCACGAGGCTCTGCCGCCAGGGGCCTAAATTTCTTGTTCTCTGTCTCTAGCCCAGAATTCCAATACCTATGAGGAAATCAACCCCCAAGACTTTGTGACTGGGAGCCATCCATATCTGGCAAGGAAATGAGAAGCTGGAAGGGGCATTGGATGTGATTTTTTGATTCCTCAGAAATAGAATGAAACTGTCTTCAAAGAATTGGACAGAAACTCTCTTGCTCCACTCACCTCAAGACTTGTCCATTTTTACAACTGACCTTATCTGTTGTTATTACTTACTTATCAATCTTTGTTTTCTCCAAGGAAGAACCCCCAGCTTAGCTTGTAATGCCTCCTTCTTCCAGTCTTCCTATATTTGAGAAACATTTATTACTTGTTAGCATTGCAATAGTAATATCATATGTTTGCATATTGCATTGCGCTTTTCATAGGGCTTTCACCTACTTTACCTCTCTCTATATATGTTAAGGTTTATCTAGGCCACCTGATTACCCCCATTTTGCAAATTGAGATCCACTGTGGTCATCCAATTTGCCAAGCTGTTGGTAGCAGGGCCCTGGTGTCTTGTCTCTTTCTGTGATGCTGGTTAGTTACTAGTGCTCACTCAAGTGCTTATGGGAAGGACATATGTACCCAGCAGAGATGCTTGTGGTAGAGAATTCTTACCCTCAAAGCATTTGCTATGGTTTAGATATGGTTTGTGTGGCCCCACCAAGTTTCATGTTGAAATTTGATGCCCAGTATTGGAGATGGGGCCTGGTGGGAGGTGTTCGGGTTGTGGGGATAGATCCCTTATGAATGTCTTGGTGCTATTCTCATCAGAGTGAATTCCTGCAAGAACTGATTGTTGAAAAGAGCCTGGCACCATCTCCTCTCTTTCTTGCCTTTCTCTCCCACCATGTGATCTCCGTAAATGCCAGCTCCCTTCACCTTCCACCATGAGTGGAAGCTTCCTGAGGTCTCACCAGACACAGATACTAGTACCATGCTTCTTGTACAGCCTGCAGACCTGTGAGCCAAATAAACATCTTTTTCTTATAAATGACTCAGCCTCAGGTATTCCTTTGTAGCAACACAAATGGACTAAGATAGCATTATAACCGAACAGGGACTCAAGGGGAACGGGAATGGAGTTCAAGTTTGTTACTCTCTGGTAATGCTAGTAATTAAAATGTCTGGTGGATGAAGGAAGAGCTATGCACTCAAATGAGGTTTGGGAATGTTTCTTAATTTAATGTATGGCTATTGGTTACCCTGCCTCACTCTGGCATTAAGGAAGGTAATGGTTTTTAAACAATACATTTAGATATGCCTAAGCCTCTGGGCTCTACATCATATTGCTGCACCATAAAGACTTCTGTACCTCATCTCTGCAAGCGGTTTCACACTATTGCTAGGTGTAAAAAGACAGGAAACATTGCCTAACATGCATTATTTCTGATCTTGAGTGCTTGTGATTAGGGGCTTGGTTTTTCAGGGGATCATTGGAAGTAAGGCATGAGGCTGACCCAGGACTTTCTTTGGACTAGAAATAAAGATTTTTAAAATAAGTGGCATTCTAATAAATTACACTATACTGTGCTTTGTGGAAATAAAATTTCTGGAAGTAGGCCTGTGTGTGTGTGTCTGTATGAGTAAATGCCTGTGTGTATAATTTTCTCAGATTCCTGACTTTGCAAGTGCTTCATAAATCTGTAAGAATGTTATTCATATCTGCCTGCACTAGACCCGGAAAATTTGATTTTTTTTTTTTTTAAACCATTTTTCTTGTGTACTCTTAGAAGGGAGTGGCTGTCAGTAGCCAGTTCAGGAATGTGGGATTGTGTTGTCAGAATCTGAACCCTGGCCCTAGGTGCCCCCCAGGCTCGGTAGGTGCTGCTTTGCCAGATTGCTCTTGTTAGCTGGAAGTGATGTTGGCCGGAGGAGTGGCCGGAGGCTGCTTGATTGTTTGGATGATGAATGCAGTTGTCATGGGAGGCTGCTTGTTTTTCAAACAGGCATAAAAATATCATTTGCTCAGAGGAAATGGATTCACACATAAATGTCACGAACCTTGATGATCTTAGATTGTTCATCCGTGGGATAGTTTGGTTATTGAAGAGCTTGTTTCTAAGGCACATGGGAAGGTCAGGGCTCTTACTCACTTGAGGAGTACTTGGCCTCCTGTCCTGATGTTGTAGGAAGCCCTATCACGTCTCCAAATGCTTTGAAAGAGGATTTCTGGCCACCCAGCCTCTTTATCACTCTCTGAGCGTAGTATTTTTTTCCACAGCTTCCTAAGTCATGAACTGCAAGTACTTCTGGCAGCTGATAGACCTGGGTGTGTACCAACACAGAGACCATGTCTGCAAGAAAGTGAGGGAACAAAGTCACATTGGATCTGGTCCATGAGTTCAGGCTTGGCTTATGGTGGGCTCCAGAGATGCTGTTCTCTGCTCTTGGGGGTTAACCCTAACTGACCTCATCATTTCAGCTGAGGATTTATTTAGAGTCTTTGCCACATCTCCTCAGCCAGCTGAGTATACTGCATTAACAGCATGTTTTTTTTTTTAAATTTGAAGAGTTTTTTTAGTATTTGTATTTTTGGATTTGGGGACCAGAAATGTGGTAGTTTCCATCTTGGTTAGCTTGCAAGCAACCCTTATAGCACTCTCCAGAAATTATTTTTAGGAAATTTGAAGCATTTATTTATTTAAAAAAGACGGGGTTTCACCATGTTGGTCAGGCTGGTCTTGAACTCCCGACCACAGGTGATCCGCCTGCCTTGGCCTCCAAAGTGCTTGGATTACAGGTGTGAGCCACCATTCCTGGCCTGAAGCATTTATTATAGAGCCTTGAGATAGGAAATGAGCTTGTCTTAGACACCTACTGCTTGTAATGCCCTATGTAATGATGAAAATTCTTTTATACATGTGTGTACAGAAAGAGAAAAGGTTGGAATTCTTTTTCTGTTGGCAATTATAATGAATCCTCCATCTCCTCTCTCCTGCTGTTTCTGGCGGCCTCTGACCTTGTGTTTGTATGGTGTCGGAGATCCAGTGGCAGTGGGAAGCAAGTGCTCACTGGTTGGCAGAAGGTTTATGGCTTCAGTTCTTACTCCATGAGCCTCTTGCCGAATGTAAACAACCAGCTCTCTATCAAAATAACAAATGCAGGGATAGGACAACAGGGGCTGGAGATTGAGTCCAAGCACATGGCTGAAATTTAATCACTCCTGCCTATATAATGAAACTGATGAGTTTTATTACTCTAAACATTGAGGTTTGGTGTAGCTTCCTGGTTGGTGAGTACGCTGATGTGCCATGAGGGAGAGGCCATGGAAGCTCCCTGTTGGGGACTCTGCAGGACCTTCCTTTTCCTCCATGTGGCTGTTCCTGAGTTGTATCCTTCATCATAAAACTATACCTGTAAGTATAGCCCAAACAAAACAAAGCAAACAACTGAATCCTCCTCTTTTTTTGTAAGGTAGACTGATAATCTGTGGCAGTATACTATCCCTTAAGGTGATTCGTTCCAAACAGTGCATGGGAAGTACATTCTGTCTTTGGAGTAGTGATGAGACTCAATCACAGGGTGAAACAGCCCAAGAACACAGCTTCCACAGATTGTGGCGGGGGCAGGTGAGATCAGGTACATGACTTACTTAGCCATGCACACTGGTGCTTGAGAAGTTGCGTTTGGGGCAGTGGCTCCACAGTATTTTTGTGGTTGTGGCCTACTCTGAATACTGCTAGAACTGTCGCTAAGCAAATGAGCCACAGTGCTAATTTGCACTATGTACAGCCACGGAATACTGCTGGAAGTCCTAGCCAGAGCGATCAGGCAAGAGAAAGAAATAAAAGGCATCCACATTGGAAAAGAGGAAGTTCAGTTATCCCTGCTGGCTGACAATATGATCTTCTATCTAGAAAAGCCTACAGACTCCACCACGCTGGTCGCGATGCCTGTTGCCCAGGCTGTAGTGCAGTGGTCATCGTAGCTCACTGCAGCCTTGAACTCTTGCGTTCAAGTGAACTTCCTGCCTCAGCCTCCCAAGTGGCTTGGACTACAGGTGTGTACCACCATGGCCAGTTTCCTGCTCTGTTTTATGTATTTATTCCTAAGACCTTTACTGTGTGTGTTCTCGTAAACACAGGTGCTGCCTTGACGCTGTGCCGTGCCTTTCGCCTTTGATTGGCAGCTGCTTACACAGCCACATCACATTGCTGTACCACCTGCTGGGCCTGATGTTTTCTCCAATAAATGCCACCATACAAGTCTATATTCTTGGCTGTGGCAAAGCACATTTAACACCTTGATCAGTGTTTGACACCACTGTGAAGGGCTTGCGGTAGTGCTGCTCTGACCTGCACACAGTTGAAAAACACAAGTGGATCTGTCTTCAAAATCTGGGGGGACTGTTTTGTTTAAAAATTTATTTTAAAGCCGTTAATTGAAAACTCAAATAGTTTAATACTGTACCTTTTGGTTTCATGTACAGTATTGCATTTATGCAGGCAGCCAAGCTATCAAAAGGGCTGGCCGTCCTTGGGAATGAAACATAACAAAACCATCAATAGAGTATTATTTGAAAAAATTATTTTCAGTCATGAACTAGCTATTTAAATGAGAAAACAGATGTAATGATGCTTTCTGTCATGAGTTTATAACTAAATGTCAATTGTAGGAGATTGGAAAAATAAAGAAAAAGGAAGAACTCATAATCCCACAGTTAACCTTTTGGTTTTGATTTCCTGGCATTATCCATTCATTTTTTTTTTTAATGGAGTCCGTTGCGATGCCCAGGCTGGAGTGCAATGACATAATCTCCGCTCACTGCAACCTCCACCTCCCGGGTTCAAGTGATTCTCCTGCCCCAGCCTCTTGAGTAGCTGGGACTACAGGCGAGCACCACCACGCCTGGCAGATTTTGAATTTTTAGTAGAGACGGGGTTTCACCACATAGGCCAGGCTGGTCTCGACCTCCTGACCTCAGGTGATGTGCCTGCCTCAGCTTCTCAGAGTGCTGGGATTATAGGCATGAACCACCTTGCACCTGGCTGCATTTTGTTTATATAATTGGAATAATAGCATTTTGCTATGGTTTAAATGTTTGTATCCCTCCCAAATCCTTAGGTTGAAACAGAATCACAACAGGGTGATATTAGCAGGTGGAGCCTTCCAGAGGTGATTACAACTTGAAGGTGGAGCTCTTAAGATGGGATTAGTGCCCTTACAAATGAGACCTCAGAGAGCTCTCTCCATCCTTTCACCATCCTAGGACACAGCTAGAAGGCACCATCTCTAAACCAGGAAATGGGTCATCACCAGACACTGAAGCTGGGATGTGAGTGCCAGTCCCTCTCTCACTCTGCTGTGTGACCCTGTACCAGCTACAGAGCCTCCCTGAGCCCTGGGGATGGGACTATGTCCACCTCTAGGACAGCGAGGCATAAACAAAGGCAATGAGTGTGTAGAGCTTGTCGCAGTCCCTGGCACGTGTCATATGTCTGATACATGTTAGCTAATGATAGGAGGGACTGAAACGACCTGTTTGAACAGGCATAGCTGATAACAACGTTATAAAGGATAGAATAGAGTATTACTTTATACCTTTGTCAACAAAGCCCTTTGGAGTTTTTTTTTCTTTTTCTTTTTGAGATGGAGTCTCACTTTGTCGCCCGGGCCGGAGTGCAGTAGCACAGTCTCGGCTCACTGCAGCCTCCGCCTCCCCAGGTTCAAGTGATTCTCCTGCCTCAGCCTCCTGAGTAGCTGGGACCACAGATATGTGCTGCCACACCTAGGTCATTTTTTGTGTTTTTAGTAGAGACAGGATGGTCTTGATTTCCTGACCTCGTAATCTGGCTACCTTCGCCTCCCAAAGTGCTGGGATTACAGGCATAAGCCACTGTGTTGGGCCTGGAATTCTTTTTCTCTGACTTCTTTTTTTCTTTCCCTCAAAAGAGGTCCTTAGTGATATGAGATACTTTAATATATTTTCTTAGGAAAGAGTGGGGTTTGCCTGTTCATAGGATCTGTTAGGTTAGGTTCTTCAACGTTATCATGCTACTTGTGAGTTCAATATTTCTAGGCAGCTGAATATAACAGGGCTAAGGAGTTTTGAAAAAAATGAAAATAAAGACACCCCGCAATGATTGCTGCACATCCAGCTGTAGTATAGAGATTGGCCCTCACCTTTAAGGTGTCATTGCCCCACTCAGACGTGCTTTTGGGCGTGGGAGTGTGCATGTGTACATGTGCCATGCCCTCTGAGTACTTTCTCTCTAATGGCCCCATGTCCCTAGCCCGTGGTTGTGAGCTAGCTGTTGTTAAGGTCGGACATGAGTCATTGCCCGTAAGGCCCTTGGCTCTGTTCAGAGCTTCCTGAGACTTTGCTTCCTACCCAGTGTTTCTGCCACAGGGTTGAACCTGAGATCGACATCTTTGCATGGGCCTTCTTTTTGCATTTAGCCATTTGATGAAGGACACTACCAGGTAGTTTCTTCCTAAGCATAGGTTGGCTTTTTCCTGCCTGTACTTTATGTTCTCCTAGGCATATTTAAGCAGGCAAATGCATCAGATAACAAAGGCCCTGCTTAGTTGTGCACATAATAGGATAGATCCTGTGGTTCATACCCTTGGCTGTACAGGTAAGAACGTGGAGAACTGGCAGTAGCCCAGGCCGCACCACAGACCACTAGCATCTCTGGCATTGGGATTTCAGAGCTCAGGCAGGATTGAGAACCAGTGGAGCAACCCACAGCTCAGCCTAAGATGTGTCAGGCAACAGGAGGGGTGGACACCAGGAAGGCCAGGCACATGAGAGATGGCTTGAGTTGGGGGCAGTGGCCAAGGAGGCAGAAGGATCAGGATGACCCTCCAGCATGTTGTGGGCAAGATGTAAGGGGGGTCTTCATGCTGCCCTCTGTCCTGGTCTGAGGAGCTGGCTTTCAGATGATGGAGCATCCCTGTTGCCACCCCCACATCGGTCTTGGTGGTGGCGGAGTGAGGGACCCTCTCTGCACTGTGGGGCTGGACCTGAAGTGAAGGCATGAGGGAGACCTAGCTCACTTGGGCCCCTAGCTCACTTGGGTTATTTTGCCTGTTCTGTGGAGGGGGCACTTCAAGTTCATCAGCAGGAGAGACTATTATCCTCATGTTGCAGATAAGAGAGCTAAGACTTGAATATTTGATTGGTGTCTTTTCAAGGACCTGCTGTAGAAGTATTGTTTGGATGGAGGCTAGATGCAGTGGATAAAGATGAAACGGGCAGCAGGTGCCTTCCGCTGTTCTGTAATTTTCAAGGTGAAAGTGACTAGAGAAGTGAAATTGCAGCTTAAGGACAGACAATGGCAGAGTCAAGAGCCTTAGGGAAGAGGGAACAAGAAAAGATCTTAGAACAGTGGTCCTGGTCTTGGCTGCACAGTGAGTCATGGGGGGTCCTGTGACAATGCCCGTGCCCAGGCAGCATCTCAAACCAATGACATCAGACTCTGGAGTGGGGCCCAGGCCGACCCTGCATTACAGCCAAAGGTTGATAACCCCTGCCCTAGAAGGAGACCCAGGGAGTTAATGCAACCACATCTAGAAGGAAAGGAGTCAGAGGGGTTCTCATCTCTTAGCCTGTTCGGAAGGGAAGCAAAGGAGTAGAGATGGGATGCTTAGGGTGGAAGAGGAAGCGCAGGCTCCTGAGTCCACCGGGAGGAGGGTACCAGGTAAAGTGTGGAGTCATCTATAACTAGGGTGGTTTGTATCTCACTGACATTGTTCCCCTATTGGCTGGACAGACATGGGGAGACATGGAGGGCCAGGGGGACTTAGTTGTAAGTTCGTGTGGAGTAGCTACTGGAAAACATGCATTACCCATGGTTCTTCATATTGGAATCACCTGAGGAGCCTTAAAAATTCTGAGGCCTTCTTGATTTCATTCTCAGCTAGATTGTTATTGGTGTATAGAAATGCTATGATTTTTCTATGGTGATTTTGTAGCCTGAAACTTTACTGAATTCATTTATCAAATCTGAGAGTCTTTTGGTGGAGTCTTTTTTTTTTTTTTGGAGGTAGGGTTTCAGTCTGTCATCCAGGCTGGAGTATAATGGTGTGGTCACAGCTCAGTGCAACCTCCGCCTCTCAGGCTCAAGTGACCCTCCCACCTCAGCCTCCCAAGTAGCTGGGACCACAGGTGCACGCCACCACACCCAGATAATTTTTGTATTTTTTTGGTAGAGCAGGGTTTCACCATGTTGCCCAGGCTAGTGTTGAACTCGTGGATTCTAGCAATCTGATGGCCTGGACTTCCCAGAGTGCTGGGATTGCAGGTGTGAGCCACCGTGTCCAGCCTGGTAGAGTCTCTAGGCTTTTCTAGATAGAAGATCATATTGTCAGTCAACAGGGATAATTGGACTTACTCTTTTCCAATATGGATGCCTTTTATTCCTTTCTTTTGCCTGATAGCTCGGGCTAGGACTTACAGCACTATGCACAATTGCACTTGGACCCCCAAAATTTATATAAATGAAAAAAAATGTGCTAAAAGCCAGGCTCCAACCTGGCCCAGTAGAACCCAGGCTCTGGAGGTAGGGCCTGGGGTACATGGCTGTCTGGCTGTGTGGCCAGGCAGCCCCTTCCTCATGTTGAAGGGAGCCCAGTCCTCACTCATTCGTGACTTTGTGGTTGATGATGAATGTGATAAGAGTGGCATTTGCTATTTCAAGAACTTCAGTAAACCAGCATTGTGTTCGGGTCAAGGAGGAGGAAGTTACTGAGAGAAGACTTTCCAGTGGCCCTGCAAGAGGCTGGCCTTCCACCCACTTCCATATGGAGAAATTTGAAGGAGGTCACTCTTTTTTTGGAGGTCACTCTTTTTAAAGGCTAAAAAAAAATGTTCTGCCACCTAACCAACTGTCATAGACTTTGAATGTACGGGTGCCTCCCCACTGAATTTGCCCTTTGCTGGATTCAGATTATTGACAGGTCAGGGCAATAGGTAAAGTAAATAGCAACGTTAATGACCAGTAAATAGAAACTGGTTATGAAATCCCTTTAGGCTCCAGAAAGATTGGCTGGGTGAGATGGTCAGACTCTTGTGGGAGGTTTTGGAGAGCCATCTCTTTGTATATTTAAAGCTCTCTCACTCTGTGTATGGCGAAGAGCTAGGCCCTGAGTTGGGCAATGTCTTAGTTTCTGAGGGCTGATCCTCAATCAGGTGGCTTAAAACAACAGCCTCAGTGTCCAGAAGTCCAAAGTCAGCCTGTTAGCCATGCTCCCTCTGAAACCTATAGCAGAGTTCTGCCTTCCCTCTCTCGGGGTTCTGGGGGTTGGCTGGCCCGCTTTGGGGTTCCTCACAGCTGCATGGCTCCATCCATGCCTTGGCTGTCACACGGTGCTCTTCCCGTGTTTCTGTGTCTTCAGTGGCTGTCTGCTCATAATGATACCAGTCACATTGAATTAAGGGCCTGCCTCCTCCAGTGTGACTTCATCTTAAATAACATTAAATTTCACTTCTCTGCAGGGCTCAGGGTTGCACACCTGTAATGTCAGCACTTTGGGAGGCTGAGGCAGGTAGATCACTTGACACAAGGAGTTCGAGACTAGCCTAGCCAACATGGCAAAACTCCATCTCTACTAAAAATACAAAAATTAGTTGGGCATGGTGGTATGCACCTGTAATCCCAGCTGCTGGGGAGGCTGAAGCAGGGAGAATTGCTTGAGCCCAGGGGGCGGAAGCTGCAGTGAGCTGATTGCACCACTACACTCCAGCCTGGGGGACAGAGCGAGACTCTTGTCTCAAAAAAAAAAAAAAAAAAATATTCGCTTCTGTTAATTAATATTAACTAACAACATCACACTTCCAATGGCCCTATTTTAAAATAAGGTAACATTCTGAGGTATGGGGGATTAGTATTTCAACATATCTTTTTTGGAAGGGGTGAGTGGACCCCTTCCAAACTTCAGCCTGTAAGAGGCAAGTGGGCCAGGGGCTTTGCGCCTGCTTGTTTAATCTCCATGCAGGCCAGTGTGGTGGGGATGATCCCCACTGGACACATGAGGAAGCTGAGACTGGGAGAGGTGAGGCTGCTTACCTAAGCCACACAGCTGATACAGAGCAGAGTGAGGATTGTGGGTCTAGAGCAGTGTATGACTTCTATAGTAAGACCAAACATAGGTTCTCTTATGACTTCCTTCAACTGGAATCCTTACATCTTTTGGGCCTTCTCAGGGCCCTGCAGATATTGCCCATCTGTGGGAAATCAGTCAAATACTAAGATAGTACTTTCCTGCCTCCTCATCCATCACCATAAGGAAACTTGGAAACATGAAGTTGGTTTGATTTGAGGCAGTGAGATTGGTGGAGATTTTTCTTATAAGTAATTTTGTTTCCATACTTACCGTTCTAACAACTTAAGCATCTTTTTTTTTTTTTTTTTTTTTTTTTGAGATGGAGCCTCACTCTGTTGCCCAAGCTAGAGTGAAGTGGCACGATCTCGGCTCACTGCAACCTCTGCTTCCTGGGTTCAAGTGATTATCCTGCCTCAGCTTCCTGAGTAGCCTGGATTACATGTGTGTGCCACCATGCCCAGCTAATTTTTTGTATTTTTAGTAGAGATGGGGTTTTGCCACGTTGGTCAGCTGATCTCCAACTCCTGACCTCAAGTGATCCTCCTGCCTCAGCTTCCCAAAGTATTGGGATTACGGACGTGAGCCACCACACTCAGCCAAGCATCTTTTAAATGGAATTAAGAGGAGGTTTTTAGAGCTCCAGTAATAATCAGCACCCTGCTAAATGCTGCTGATCTCCTGGGATCCTTTTATGTTGTTAGCCTTACCTGATGAGGACTTGCCCCATCTCTCCTGGTGGCCAGCCTCCCTGGCGTGAGTGTAAGAGCCAGGTCATGGGTTGTCCAGGGCCCTGGTGGTGATGGCCCAGTGCCTTCACTATGACTGCTCCTGTTCCTGCAGAATAAATGTCTGAGCCTTTTTCAAACAGGTACTGTGCACTGGTTTGTCTTAGGGATCTAGAATCTTTTTTTTTTTTTTTTTTGAGACAGAGTCTTGCTTTGTCACCCAGGCTGGAGTGCAGTGGTACAATCTCAGCTCACTGCACCCTCTGCCTCCTGGGTTCAAACAATTCTCGTACCTTGGCCTCCTAAGTAGCTGGAATTAATAGTCGTGCACCACCATGCCCAGCTAATTTCTATATTTTTGGTAGATACGGGGTTTCAAGGCCAGGCTGGTCTTGAACTCCTGGCCTCAAGTGATCCGCCCGCCTCGGCCTCCCAAAGTGCTGGGATTGCAGACATGTACCACTACACCCAGCTAATTTTTGTATTTTTAGTAGAGACGGGATTTCACTGTGTTGGCCAGGCTGATCTTGAATTCCTAGCCTCAAGTGATCCACCCGCCTCCACCTCCCAGAGTGCTGGGATTACATGCATGAGCCACTGCTCCTGGCTGTGATTCAGAATCTTGAAGGCTGCAACTTCCCCTAAATGGAAGGCGCATTGAACAATCAGATTTCAAGATCAGAATTCCCAGTAGAAAACTTCTCCTAATGAAGAGACATGAGTCTGAGGAAGCAAATTGCTCCCACTAAGTCTCCTCCACTTTATCTTATTAAATTTTAATTTCATTTGATTTTTTCTAATTACTGGCTCTACATCTTTTTTTTCCCACAGGTTATCTGTCTGTGAATGTTGGTGGAGATTTATCTTGGGGTCAAAAGGGCAGATTTTCTAGAGACAGCTTGGACGACTGCTGTTTGTCATAATGTGTGATAGCCTTAGAGACAGAGTGAGCTGTCATTTTATCCTCACTCCCTTTCTTCCTTGTCTCTACCTTGGACACTGTTGGGACCCACATGTGACAGAGCCCTGATCCAAAGTTTTCTTGGTAGCTGGAGAAACCAACAGGTTCTGTGAAACACACCAGTTGGCAGTGTTTTCCAGACTAGCTCTATGTGTTTTCACTTTATGGGGAAGTCAGACCAGGGACCATGGGGCCAACTGCGCTTCCTTATTTCCATGGGGTGGAGCTCCTGTGTGTTCACCTTCCTTACCTCTAGCTTGCCCTACTCTCCTACTTTCTCTGCTTTTCAGAATTAATGGTTGAATTCCCATATGTATGACCCTATGGAAGAGAAGGCAGTGTCTGAGAGTATGCATTTAGTACCTGCTGAAATGTCTGCACTGTGTGCTTCTTTCTAAAACCAGAACAAAATAAAAACAAAAAGAAACTCTGTGTAGTCCTTGATACAAATTTAGTTACTGACACAGTATCTTCTGCCCAGTCCAGGATGAGATTAGTGGGGTACTGTAACAGAACCATGTAACTGTTGTGTTGCAAATTACTGAAAGAGAGTGACAGATGGCAGGCTTTGAGTAATCGGATTTCATGATCAGAAACCACAGTGAACAAAACTCCAGGTACTTAGAGCATGTGGAAAAAGTTTCCTGTAACTGAGTTTAAACAACTGCGTTCTTTGAATGTATTTTACTGAAAGGGCTGGTTAAACAAATATTTATTGAGGGCACAGCAGGAACCAGGTATGCCAGGTGTTGGGAATCGATAAAGAGGCCCAGCCCTTACTCTTGTACCGCCTGATATGTGCACTTAAGAAAGCATCTATAGTTTGTAAACATCTGACATTTAATTTTAGCAAATTCGATATAATTTGATGCCTCTGGTATGAGCTTACAGCAAAGGTTATAAAGGGTATCGGAAACAGTCGTGCCAAACACTTTTGTGTTAAGCCTGACTGCTGTTAGTATACCTGCACACTTCAAGATGAGTGGAACCCACTGTGGCCTCACTCGCTGCAGTTTCCAAATGATTCATCTTTCCCCCAGCGGAGGATTAATCAACTAGAGTGTCCTGAGCATGAAGTGGGTGTTCAATAGATAGTTGTTTGTTTTAGGAATTGCACATAAGTTGCTGTCTTGAAATGAATGTAGCTTGGTGAGCCTGATGAAACAGGCAGACTCATTTCTTTTCAAGATTTGTTTGTAGTTTTACAGGCTCCCTGGGGAGCTCTTTCCACGTGAGGAACCGGGATCCACTGCCGGAGCACTGTCTTTTATTTTGAACTTAAGCTTATGGAGTTGTCTTCCTTCACTGACCCCTTTGCCTCTCATATTGATTTCCATTTTGCAAAGGAGGCACTCTTGCCTTATCTTATATATATATTTTTCTCTGATCCATGAGTGCTTCCAAGCTCCATTTCCTGCCTTTTATTATGTACAGAGCCATTAACCAAGAGTGTGGTTTGCCAAGTGGAGGTAAAATTGTGTCTGTAAGAGCATACAGGGCTGTCAGGCAGCAGGCGGCATTTGTGATTAAATCTGGCTGGGAAGCTGATTTGTACATCATGAGCTGTGAGTCTCGCCGAACAAGTTTAACAGCCTTTCTGCAACTGTCTGTGAGCATGAAACAAGAAATCGTAGTATTTCATGTTCAGTCTTGTTTTTGTCTCATTTTGTTTTTTGTTTTTACTTCCAATTCTTAGTATCCTGTGTGGGAACTGAATTGTCTAAATCTATGGCTAATGAGGAAAGAGGCTAGAGGGATATACCAATTGGTTGTGATTGAGTGGCAAGATGAGTGATAAAGTTTAGTTTTCTTCTTTGTGCTTTTATGTTTTCCAAAATTCTATAATAAAAATGGGTTAATTTTGAAATCAAGGAGAAAAGTTGCTTTTAGGAGGACAAATTGAGATTGGACCTTATTTTCTTAGGGAAGGTTTTTGGAAAAGATATTCCTTATAACTGGTTCTTTAGATGTGATTTTGGGAGTATGGGTAATACCTGTTGGGCTTGTTAAAATGGGATGTCAAAAGTGATATGTTATTCAGACTCAAATGAGAAGTCTTGTGTTACAGTCTGCACGGGTATCAGAGTGCACCGGGCTGTTAAAGTACTTGACCCAAGGCAGATACTGTCTCAATCAAATGGAGAAGTAGTCAAACATGTTTCAGCAAGGATTCACTTGACATAGCAGAAACTGGCAAGAGAGTGCTGCTTGTACCGTTATATTTGATTACAACATAGTATCATATTGTTCTAGTCTTCATGAGTTAGGGGCTCCTGTTCTCTAAGGGAGGAAAGTTTAGAATTAAAATGGGCATGTCTGGAAAGAGCCCAGCAGAAAGGTAAGGGCGGGTTACATGGGGTTGGAACCATCAGGACTATGAGTGGACAATACCTGGAGCAGTCAGGCCCCCACTCATGGCCTCTGGGAGACCAAGAATGGCACCTCAATGTCCAGGGAAGAGCTGTGGGTAATTCTGTATTGTTCTGCATTTGGCAGCAGAGGTGGCGTAGGTAACTGTTACAATCTAACTGTGATGTCTCTGACACTTGACGTTTCCTTTGAAGACTGTATCAGATCTTAAAGCCAAGCTTTTTGTGACATCTTGGTTTCCCTTCTCCCATTATGGCCCTGGCCTTTATTTTATAGACTTGAATCATCTGTTCACTAAGAGAAATGAAATCTAATTACTTAAATCATCATGGCAGGAGACCACCTTAGATCAATGAATGGCTGAGTGGATAGATGCGCTCGGGAGTTTTCACTGAACGGTATTCCTTATAGCCACAGCTACAAGTGTAAGAAAGACAAAGCAGTGACCAGGCTTGGAAATGGCTGCTATGATGCTAATCATTCTTGCTGTCGTGCGTTTGAATATGATATCACCCTGTATGGAGGCTGATTACAACAGGACCCCTACATTCCATCTGAGGCGAAGCAGATGACTTGGTCCCCATCCAGGGGTTATTTATAGAGAGCTAGAGGACTGTGTCATGGGTGAGCAATGTGGACCCAGAGCACATTTATGTTCAGATGGATTTATGATTCATTGCTTGGGGAATGAGGTTAGGAAAGTTGTTTTTCTATTTACATTAGGAGCCCAACTGCAGAAATCTCTGACCACTAGAATTTCACAGATTGTTTAAATAAAACTATGGTCAAGTACACAACGTTTGAACATTGTAACCATTGTTAAATGTACAGTTTGGTAGCAGTAAGTACATTTGCATTGTTATACTACCATCACCACCAGACACCTTTGGGATTCTTTTCAGCTTGTAAAACTGAAACTCTGCACCCAGTAAAGAATTTTCAGGTTTTGAGTGAAGACGCAAACCAGTTTCTCCCTCCTTTAATTTGGTGTGAATCGGACAGTCAGTTCGGGCAGTGTAACTTGCCCTGGCCACCTGAGGCTAGCAGCCACCCACATCCATTGTCCTCTCTTGGTTTCCTGAGAAAGCAAAGGACCATTGTGTGGATGTCATCGTTCCCACATATCTGGGGCCCCATGTGCAGGTGACTGCCCGTTCTGTTCTTGAGAAGGAGGGCCAGCACCCCTCCCTTGCAGCGCCCTTGAAATGCTCCTCCGGATCTGCACTCACGCACACACTCAGGCATTCGTGTTGTGAATTTGGCAGGCTCATTCCACCAGCCGTGATGGACACAGGACCGCCCATGTGGTTGGCTTACTTATGAACAATAAGCTTGTCAGGTGGCCGCTGCTGGAGCATCCTACATAATATAGTCGCCCTATGGCTTTGCCCACTGCTCTGCTGTACTCCCTGAAAATAGCAGTCATCTCTTGGTTTAGTGGGAATTCATGGGGATCATAAGGGTTCTCATTAAGAGTGATACTGAATTATAAAATGCTTGGTAAAAACAAAATTTAAAAGTTGGGTAATTGGGAATTATGAATTTTACTTTGAATAGGTAGATTTCTCATGTTAACAATGCAAATTTCTCTAACACATTTCTTTTTAATAGTCATTAGAAAGGACTTCATGTGGTCTTTTTTGGTTGTAACTTTTCATGAATAAAAGCTTTTTCCTTTGTTCTGTTTTTTTTTTTTTTTTTTTCTTTTTGAGTTGGAGTTTCCCCCTTGTTGCCCAGGCTGTAGTGCAATAGTACAGTCTTGGCTCACTGCAACCTCTGCCTCCTGGGTTCGAATGATTCTACCGCCTCAGCCTCCCAATTAGCTGGGATTACAGGTGCCCGCCATCATGCCTGGCTAATTTTTCTTGTATTTTTAGTAGAGATGAGGTTTCACCATGCTGGCCAGGCTGGTCTTGAACTCTTGACCTCAGGTGATCCACCTGCCTCGGCCTCCTAAAGTGCTGGAATTGCAGACGTGAGCCACCACGCACGGCCTGTTCTGGTTCTTTATTTGCTTTTCTCCTTAACCCTCAAAAACAGTGACAGCAGCCGAAGCAAACAGCCGTAGCATGAAGACAGAGATCTAGTGCAACTGTTTTCCCCACAGTGACTTGTGGTGCACTGTGAAGGTGCTGTCACAGTTTAATAGCTTGTGTATAGTGAGAAATCTTTCTGTTACTCCAGTAATAATGTTTTCCATCATTGAGCTGCTCAGATGTACCTTTTCTGGGCCCAAAGCTGTTAGGGAAGGCATACTTCCTTTAATGTGGGTGGGAATGGGGGCAGGGAGGAGGGATGGGTGTTTCTGTTTTTTAAAAATGGGTTTTATTATGCTATGTGCTATTATTGGTAAGAGAAGAGTACTCTGCCACCACTGCCTGTGGTTAGCCCAAGGCCCAACACAGTGATTATAAAAACCATTAAGCCACGGGAAGGCTTCTCTGAGTACCCCTGTTTGCCCTGAATCAGTAGCTGTCATTTTGTCTTACACTTAGGACCATCACTGTGCATCAGATCCAGCCAGAATGAAAGAATTGCCGTACTATTGCTTAGAAGCAAATTATTAGTAGGCCTCTATTTGGGCCCTAATTATAAAACTTGTCACTCGACATCTATCTCAGCCAGAGTTGTTATTCTAAGAGCCTAAAAATAGGAGTGTTGTGCTCGCTTAGACGCCAGGAGGATTTTCCTGTAGCGCCAGACAAGCCATATGGAACTGCTGCGGAAGGGAAAGCAGGATGCACGAGGCGGCAGCCCTGTAGCCCTCGAGAGGGGCCTCATTTCTGGAGATGCAGCAAACGTCTGAATATAGATGGAAGTGCAGGTTTATAGATGATGGAGTATTTCTAAAAATAAGTGTTTCCCTGTCTCTAACCAGTCCTCACCCAGTGGAAGAGAATGTGGGCTCTGGAGCCAGGGCTGGGGAGGTGTGGCATCATCTCTCCATGCGCAGGGCCTCAGCTGCTTCATCCCATCCACAGAAAGGTGGTGGGAGAATCAGATGAGAAAACATGCACGTGGGGTAGGAAGAACAGCAGTATATATATATTTTATGACCCTGCTCATAAGTATTGCCCCAATGGTCTCCTTGTGAGTTACCTTCAGCTCAGCTTCCTTATAAAAGGACAGACTAACTGGGGGGCACCCTGTTGTGGGAGCATGCATTAACATTTTACCATATAGTTGCTTTCTTTATGTGTATATATGTATATATTTTTGTCTTTGACCCGTTTGAAATTTGCAAACATATTATCCAGTTTTCTGATAATACTGAAGGCATTCTTTGCCACGTTAACCTTTTTTTGTTTGCCCATTTAACAAAAACTTAACGGGTAATTTTTTCTTCCTGAGTTTTCTTTTCTCACTGCTGTCTTCCCCTTATCTACAGAGGTGTGCCAGGGACTCTCACTGCCTTGCCTCCCAGCTTTGCATCTTCCCTTTGGTGCTGTCCTTTGTAGGGTGGGTGGTTCCACCCTGAGTGCTCTAGATTACCGCCTGGTTTTGTGCCTCTTCCCCACCTTTGGTTCCTATGGTGGCAGTTTGCATTTGCACAGATGTGGGGGTCACTCTCCCCCACTTCTCTGCAGGTGGGCACTGATTGGCATGACTTTCCTTGACACTTTTTAAAAAAATAAATTTTTTTAGAACAATTTTTGATTTACAGAAAAATTATGAATATAGTACAGAGGATTCTGTAACACCTCATGTCCGGTTTTGGTTTCTTGTGCTACTGACAGCTTGTATTGGTGTGGTATATTTGTTACAATTAATGAACTGATATTGTTACATTATTGTGGTAGGCTGAATAAAGGCTCCATCTGTGATAGGTCCCCTGTGACAAAGGAGCATTAAGGTAATAGATGGAATTCAGGTTGCTAATCAGCTGACCTTAAAATAGAGAGATTATCCTTCAGTATGGTGAGCGGTGGGCACCAATGTGATCACAAAGTTTCTTATAACTGGAAGAGGGGATCCAAATAGAGGACCAGAGAGTTGGTAGCATGGGAAGAACTTGGTCTGATGTTGCTGGTCTTGGAGATGGAGCAAGGGGCCCCGAACTAAGTAAAGTTGTAGGTCTCAGAAGCTGGAAAGGGCAAGCAGACAGAGACTCGCACCTGTCACCACCTTGATCCTAGCTCAGTGTGTTCTGTGTCAGACTCATGCATTTGTTTTGTTTTAAGCTGTTATGTTTGTGGTAGCTAGTTATGGCAGCAGTTAAAAAATGAATACAATTATTATTAACCAAAGTCCATGTCTTGTTCAGATTTCCCTAGTCTTGTGTTCCAGGATTCCATTCAGGACACCATGTTACATTTAGTTGTCAATATGGCTGGGGCAGTTTCTCAGACTTTCCCTGTTTTGGATGACATTCGAAGTTTCGAGAAGTGTGCTCCTGTATTTTATACAATGTGCCTGAGTTGGGATTTGTCTGATGTTTTTCTCATGATAGATTAGGGTGACTGGCTTTGGGAGAGAAAGACCACAGAGATAAAGTGCCATTCTCATCACATATCAAGGGTATATTTCCCCCTCCCCTCACCTCCCTTCCCTTTTTTCTTTCTCTCTCTTTTTATTTGTCTTGTTTTCATTTATTTTTTGAGACAGGGTCTTGCTCTCTCACCCAGGCTGGACTGCAGTGGTGATCATAGCTCACTGCAGCCTCAAACTCTTGGCTCAAGTGATCCTCTCACCTCATCCTCCTACATAGCTGGGACTACAGGCACCTGCTACTATGCTTGGCTCAAGGGTACATTCTGTCAACATGACTTATCTTTATTGATGCAGTCCGCAATCACTTGGCTGAGGTAGTATTTTTCAGGTTTCTTCAATGTAAAGTTACTTCCCCCACTTCCCATTCTGTGGGTTGTGTGTGGTTAGCATTCCTTACTTTTTGGTGCTATAAATGGTTCCAGGCTCATCTTGTATATTTCCTGCACCAGTTCTAGAAGCAGCCATTTTTCCAAGGAACCCTGGTTGCTTTTATTGGAGCATGGGAGTAGAAACCAAATCTGTGCCCTACATGTGCTCATTGCTTCTAGGCCTTCTCAGAGGGCAAGGAATTTTTTTCCTGACAGAGCAAGGAAGTAAATCTGTATATTAACCCTTGTATATATGCATATCTATAAATATTTCTTCATGCAACTGTATGATGATTCTCCAGAGAGACAGAACTTCTAGGATATATATCTTCCTCTGCCTTTTCTTTTCCCCTCCTGTCTGGGCCCTCAGCCAATCGGATAGTGCCTGCCCACAGAGAGATTGGATCTTCCATGCTTAGTCCACTGATTCAAATGCTTATCCCTTTTGGAAACACCCTCAAAGATATCCCCAGAAATAATACTTTACCAGCTGTTGGGGTATCTCTTAGCCCAGTCAAGTTGACACCTACAATTAACCATCACAGTAACACTTTGTATCTATAGTAAGCTGAACTTGAGTTCACACCTGTCTCTGACTAGTTCATTATCATCTGGATCATTCTTGCCTCTTTCCCTTGCCTTGTCTGTAAGCTCCTACTGTAGAAATGAGAAACCTGGCTCTCATGTTCTTCCATCCTTTTTCTTAATTGTTCATTTACAGTATACTGATGCTCCTTAGCTTACAATGGGGTCACATCCCAATAAAGTCATCCTAGGTTGAAAATATCATAGTCAAAAATGCATTTAACACACCTGACCCTCTCAATATTAAGCTTAGCCTCACTCACCATAAACGTGCTCACAAGGCTTACATTAGTCTACAGTTAGGCAAAGTCTTCTAACATAAACCGCATTATATAACAAGTGTGAGTGTCTCGTGTAATGTGTTGAATACAGTGTACTTTAGAGCACAGTACCAGTTGTTTACCTTTGTAATCACGTGGCTGACTGGGACCTGCAGCTCATGGCTGCTACCCAGCATCACAAGAGAATGCCGTGCCTTGCACCACTAGCTTGGGAAAAGGTTGAAAGTTCAACATTCAAAGGGTGGTTTCCATTGAATGTGTATTTCACAGCATCGGAAAGTCATAAAACTGTAAGTGGAACCATTGTTAGTCTGGGACCGTCTGTGCATGTGTAGTAGTAGTAGTAGCAGAATTGTTGACCGGTGTTCTGTGGAGTCCTGTACTTGTGTATGGTTCTTTGCCTTCCTTTCCGCAAACTCCACTTACTTACAAAATTATTTAAGACTGTCCCCTATTTCCCTCACCCCTCCTAGTGAAGCTGTTTCATACATGTGTAGTACAGTCAGGTTGCTGGGTCACATGCTGCATTAAATCCAGAGGTCCCGTGACCTCCTAAATGATTTATTTTTAAAACTTGCAAACATAAAGATTTACTCTTTGTCCTTTAAAGTTCTGTGGATTTTGACAATTGCACAGTGTCATGCATCCACAATCACAATATTATACAGAATAGTTTTCACTGTTCTAAAATCCTCCTATGTTTGACTAATTTAACCTTTTCCCTCTAGCAACCTCTTATCTTTCTACCCTTGCTATAGTTTTCCCTTTTCCTTTTCCTGGAATAATTGGAATCATACAGTATGTAGCTTTCTTAGAAGGGCTTATTTTTAAATTTTTTTTGTTTTATTTAATTAATTAATTTTTTTTAATAGAAACTGGGGTTTCACCATATTGGCCAGGCTGGTCTTGAACTGCTGACCTCGTTATCCACCTGCCTCGGCCTCCCAAAATGCTGGGATTACAGGCATGAGCCACCACGCCCAGCCTGGAGGGCTTATTTCACTTAGCAATATGCTTTTAAGTTTCTTGTTTGTGAAGTCATGGCTTGATAGAATTTTTTTTTTTAAACCACAGAATAATACTCTATTGAATGGATCTAACTGCAGTTTTGTTATCCATTCGCCTGTTGAAGAACACCATGGTTGCATCCTGTTTTAGATAATTATGAATAAAGCTGCCGTAAACATTCATACACAGGTTTTTCTGTAGACATATGTTTTTACATCAGTTGGGTAAATACCTAGGCATGTGATTGTAGGATCATATGATAAGGCTGTGTTTACTTTTGTACAGAACTACAAAATTGTCTTCTAAAGTGGCTTGCATTTTGTATTACCAACAGCAATGAATGCGTCCCTGTTGCTACACATCCTCACAATTGGTATTGTCAGGTTTTAAGTATATAATGGTATCTTGTTTTAATTTGCAATTTCCTAGTGACAAATAACATTGGACAACATTTCACATATATATATATATATTTAAATTTGAGGCAGAGGCTGGTCTGTCGCCCAGCCTGGAGTGTAGTGGCACGATCTAGGCTCACTGCGACCTCCATCTCCCGGGTTCAAGTTATTTTACTGCCTCAGCCTCCCTAGTAACTGGGATTAGAGGTGCCTGCCACTCTGCCCAGCTAATTTTTGTATTTTTAGTAGAAACAGCATTTCGCCATGTTGGCCAGGCTAGTTGCAAAACATGTCATTTTATTTGTCATCTGTGTATCTTCTGTGGTGAGATACCTATTCAGATTTTTGGCCTATTTTTAATTGGGTCATTTGTTTTCTTATTGCTGAGTTTTAAGAATTCTTTGTATATTTTGTATACAAGTCCTTTATCAGACATGTGTTTTGCAAGTAGTTTCTCTCAGTCAGTGGCTTGTCTTTTGGTACTCAAGTGTCCTTTGCAGAGCAAAAGTTTTAAAATAAAGTCTAACCTCAAGTTTTTTTCCCCTGGATCATGCTTTTGGTGTTATCTCTACAGAGTCATCACCATACTCAAGGTCATCTAGGACTTCTATGTTATGTTGTAGAAGTTTTATAGTTTTGTGTTTTACATGTAGGTTTGTGAGCCATTTTGAATTAATTTTTGTGAAAGATGTAAGGTCTGTGTCTGGGTTCATTTCTTTGCATATGGATGTCCAGTGGTATAGCACCGTTTGTTGAAAAGACTATCCTTCTCCACCAAACTACTTTTGCTTTTTTGTCAAAGATACATATTTAGATAGGTCTGTTTCTGGGCTCTTTATTCTATTCTGTTGACTTACATATCTAATCTATTGCCAGTACCACCACACTGTCTTGATTACTGTAGCTTTGTAGCAAGTCTTGAAATTGCGTATTGTGCGTCCTCCAACTTTGTTCTTCGCCAATATTGTGTTGGCTTCCCTGCATCTTGACATTTTTGTATCAACTTTAGATTCAGTTGTCAATATTTACAAAATAGCATGTGGGATTTTTATTGGGATTGCATTGAATCTGTAGATCAAATTGGGAGGAATTGCATATTAACAGTATTAAATCTTCTAACCCATGAACATGGAATATCTATCTATTTAGATCTTCTTTCATCAGAGTTTTATAGTTTGATACAAATAAAGCCTGTGCATATTTAGTTAGGCTTATACCTAACAAAAATACCCTTTACTGTTGTCAATGGTAATTTTTTTTTTTTTTCAAATTCTAGTTGTTCAAATTCCAGTTGTTCCAGTTGCTGGTATGTAGGAGAGATGTTATCATATTAACCTTGAATCCTGCAGCCTTGTTCTACTTGCTTATTGGTTCCTTGAGATTTTCATGCTGGTTCTCTGAAATTTTTCTACAAAGACAAGCATATAATCTGTGAAAAAGTTTTGTTTTATTCTTCTTCTCTCTGTCTCTATATATATATCTTTTTTTACTTTTTATCTTATTGCATTAATTAGAACTTTTAGTATGTTGAATAGGAGGTATGTAAAAAGACATTCTTGTCTTGTTCTTGATTTTTTTGGGAAAGTGTCCAGTTTCTCATCATTAAGTATGATGTTAACTGTAGGGAGTTTTTCTGTAGATGTTCTTTATCAAGTTAAAGAAGTTCTTGATTCTTAGTTTGCTCAGAGTGTTTTTTTCTCCTGCTTCCCTGCTCCAAGTTTTTTTTTTTTTTTTTTTTTTGAGACAGAGCTTTGCTCTTGTTGCCTCAGCTGGAGTGCAATGGCATGTTCTTGGCTCACTGCAACCTCTGCCTCCCAGGTACAAGTGATTTTCCTGTCTCAGCTTCTCAAGTAGCTTGGATTACAGGCATGTGCCACCACGCCTGGCTAATTTTTTTTTTTTTTTTTTTTAGTAGAGATGGGGTTTCACCATGTTGGTCTGGCAGGTTGCAAACTCTTGACCTCAGGTGATCCACCCGCCTTGGCCTCCCAAAGTGCTGGGATTGCAGGTGTGTGCCACTGTGCCTCGCCTTTTTTAAAAAATCATGAATGGATGTTGGATTTTGTCAAACATTTTTTTGTGCATCAATTGATATGATCGTATGGTTTTTCTTCTTTAGCCTGTGGATGTGATGTATTATGTTGATCTTTATTTTGATTGTTGAACCATCCTTGCATACCTGGAATAAGTCCCATTTGATCATGGTATCATTCATTTTATGCACTGTTGGTTTCCAGTTGCTCATATTTTCTTGAAAAGTTTTGCATGAGAGCTGTTATTTTGTAGTTTCCTTTATTTTAATATCTTTATTTGATTTTACTATATTACAGGAATGCTGGCCTTCTTACTGCAATAGAATGAATTAGAGTGTTTCCTCTGCTCTATTTTCTGGAGTAGATTGTGGAAACTTGTTATCATTTCTTTCTTAGGGTTTAGTAGTATTCGCCAGTGAAACTCTCTCGGCCTAGTGTTTTTTTCTTTTTTTTTTTGACGGATTATTAAATATTGATTTGCTGTGTTGCCCAGGCTGGTCTGAAACCCCTGGCCTCAAGCAATTCACCTTGGCTTCCTAAAATACAGGGATTACAGATGTGAGCCATTGTGCCTGACCTGTAATGCCCCTCTTTATTCCTGATGATACTTCCTGTTTTGAAGTCTATTTGTCTGCAATTAGTATAGCTACTCCTGCTTCTTTTGATTAATGTTAACATAGTATATCTTTTTCCATAACCCTTTACTCTTTTTCATTCCTTTACTTATTTTTTTTTTAAATGAGGTTGCACCATGTTGGTCAGGCTGGTCTTAAAACTCCCGACCTCAGGTAATTCTCCCACCTTGGCCTCCAAAGTGCTTGGATTACAGGTGTGAGCCACCACGCCCGGCCCATTCCTTTACTTTTAACCTATGTGAGTCTTAAATGAGTTTCTTGTGGACAACATACAGTTAGGCTGTGTTTTTTTCAGTTTTTAATCCACTCTAAAAATCTCATTTAGTTGGTGTACTTAGACCATTCACACTTGAAGGGATTTTTTTTTTTTTTTTGAGATGGAGTCTCGCTCTGTCACCTAAGCTGGAATGCAGTAGCACGATCTTGGCTCACTGCAGTGTCTGCCTTCTGTTCAAGTTATTCCCCTGCCTCAGCCTCCCAAGTAACTGGGATTATAGGTGCTCACCACCACACCTGACTAATTTTTATATTCTTAGTAGAGATGGGATTTCACCATGTTGGCCAGGCTAGTCTTAAACTCCTGACATCAGGTGATCTGCCTGCCTTGGCCTCCCAAAGTACTCAGATTATAGGTGTGAGCCACTGCACCCAGGCCTTGAAGGGATTATTGATGTAGTTGGATTAATATCCACTATGTTTGTAACTGTTTTCTATTCATTGCTTGCCCCTTCCTTCCTTCTCTCCTCTCCCCTCTCCTCTCTCTTCTCTTTCCTTTTCCCTTTTTTCCCTTTTCCCTTTCCTTTCCTTTCTGGATTTCTGATAAAATTCAGCTGTGAATCCATCTGGTCCTGGGCCTTTTTTGGTTGGTAGCCTATTACTGCCTCAATTTTGGAATTTGTTATTGGTCTATTCAGGGATTTGACTTCTTCCTGGTTTAGTCTTGATAGGGTGTATGTGTCCAGGAATTTATCCATTTCTTCTAGATTTTCTAGTTTATTTGTGTAGAACTCTTCGTAGTATTCTCTGATGATAGTTTGTATTTCTGTAGGGTCAGTGGTGATATCCCCTTTATCATTTTTTAATTGTGTCTATTTAATTCATCTCTTTCTTTATTAGTCTAGCTAGTGGTCTATTTTTTCAAAAAACCACCTCCTGGATTCGCTGATTTTTTTTTTTTTTTGGAGGGTTTTTCTTGTTTCTATCTCCTTCAGTTCTTCTCTGATCTTAGTTATTTCTTGTCTTCTGCTAGCTTTTGGATTAGTTTGCTCTTGCTTCTCTAGCTCTTTTAATTGTGATGTTAGGGTGTCGATTTGAGATCTTTCTAGCTTTCTGATGTGGGCATTTAGTGGTATAAATTTCCCTCTTAACACTGCTTCAGCTGTGTTCCAGGGATTCTGGTATGTTGTCTTTTTGTTCTCATTGGTTTCAAAGAATTTCTTGATTTCTGCCTTGATTTCATGATTTACCCCGGAGTCATTCAGGAGCAGGTTGTTCAATTTCCATGAAATTGTGTGGTTTTGAGTGTGTTGCTTAATCCTGAGTTATAGTTTGATTACACTGTGGTCTGAGAGACTGTTATGATTTCAGTTTTTTTGCATTTGCTGAGGAGTGTTTTACTTCCAACCATGTGGTCGATTTTAGAATAAGTGCCATGTGGCACTGAGAAGAATGTATATTCTATTGATTTGGGGTAGACAGTTCTGTAGACGTCTACTAGGTTCACTTGATCCAGAGCTGAGTTCAAGTCCTGAATATCCTTGTTAATGTTCTGTCTCATTGATCTCTCTAATACTAACAGTGGGGTGTTAAAATTTCCCACTATTACTGTGTGGGAGTCTAAGTCTCTTTTATTTATTGGCTTGTTCTTTATTTTTTAAAAACCTCTCCTTTTCTGTCTTCTCTGGTTTTAACTATTTTATATGATTATATTTGCTCTCTTTAGCATGTGAACTATACTTCCTTAAAATTTGTAGTAGTTGCCCTAAGGTTTGCAATATAAATTCTAAATTAATCTACATCCACCTTCAAATAGTACAATACTGTTTCAGATTAAATGCGGCTTTATTTATTTTATTATTTTGAGATAGGGTCTCACTGTGTCATCCAGGCTAGAGTACAGTAGTGTGATCAATCATAGCTCACTGTGGCCTCGAACTCCTGGGCTAATGCGATCCTCTCATCTCAGCCTCCTAAATACTGGGACTACAGGTGCATTCAATCATGCCTGGCTAATTTTTATGTTTTTTATAGAGATCGGGTCTCATTTTGTTACCCAGGCTTGTCTCAAATTCTTGGCCTCAGTGATCTTCCCAAAGTGCTGGGATTACAGGTTTGTGCCACTGGGCCCAGTCTAAATACAGGTGGTTTTTCTTGTTGTTATTTTTTAAAACAGTATTTCCAAGCCTCCTATTCCATTTTTAAGATTTCACTATCATTCATGTCACTTACACATGTGCTGTGATCCCTAGTACATTCTTACTATTATTACTTTAGATGGTTATCTTTTTGATCTATTGAGAATAAGAAAAAATATTTTATTTTACCTTTATTTATTCTCAGACACATTTCCTTCCTTTATGTAGATTTCAGTTGCTGACGTATGTCATTTTCTTTTTCTCTGGATAATTTCATTTAACATTTTTTGCTAATTAGATCTGCTGGAAATTATTTTCTCAGTTGTTGTTTAGGAAGCCTTTATTTCTTCAATTTGGAAAGGTAATTTCACTGGATATAGAATTCTAGGGTTTTTTTTCCTTTGAACATTTGAAATATTTTACTCTACTCTCTTGCTTGCATGTTTCTTTAAATGAGAAGTCTGCAGGAATTCTTATCTTTGTTCCTCAGGCTGTTTTTCTCCACATGGCTTCCTTTAGGATTTTCTCTTCATCTTTCATTTCTGCGATTTGAGTATGATTTACCTAGAGTCAGACTTTTTTTGACGTTTATTTTGCTTGATGTTCTTTTTGGATCTGTGGTTTGTGTCTGTCATTAATTTTGGAAAATCCCTGGCCATTATCACTTCAAATTATTACTGTCTCTTCTCCTATTATTCCAATCATGTACATCTTGTACCTTTTGGAATTGTTCCCCAGTTGCTGGATGTTCTATCCTTTGTGCTGTCTCTCTCTCTCTCTCTCTCTCTCTCTGTCTTTGCTTTTCGGTTTGGGAAGTTTCTATTGACTTATCTTCCAGCTCACTGATTTTTTTTCCTTAACTGTGTCCAGGCTACTGATGAGCCCGTCAAAGGCAATCTTCATTTTTCCTTGATTTTCTTGTCATGTCTAGGATTTCTTATTAATTCTTCCTCAGAGTTTTTCCACTTCTCTGTTTACGTTACCCATCTATTCTTCCATATTGTTTACCTTCTTCATTAGAGCCCTTATTTATTGCAGTTATTTTAAATTCTGTCTGATAATTCCAAGATTGTGTCATATGAGTTTCATCTTGATGCTTACTTTACCTTTTCAGACTGTTTTAGCGTGCATTATGTGTGTTTTTTTTTGTCAAAAGCCAGACATAATATTTTGGGTAATAGGAACTGAGAAATAGATTTTAAGTGTGAGCTTTGTGTTATTCTGGCTCAGACTTGGGCCGTGTTTCATCTTCTCATCTTCTTTTTTTTTTCTTTTAGAACGGGGTTTCGGCCGGGCGTGGTGGCTCACGCCTGTAATCCAAGCACTTTGGAGGCCAAGGCGGGTGGATCACCTGAGGTTGGGAGTTCAAGACCAGCCTGACCAACATGGTGAAACCCCGTCTTTTTTTTTTTTTTTTTAATTTTTTTGAGTCAGAATCTCGCTCTGTCACCAGGCTTGGAGTGCAGTGGCACGATCTCGGCTCACTTCAACCTCTGCCTCTTGCGTTCAGGCGATTCTCCTGCTTCAGCTTCCTGAGTAGCTGGGATTACACGCACATGCCAAAATGCCTGGCAAATTTTTGTATTTTTAGTAGAAAGGGGGTTTCACCATGGTGGTCAGGCTTGTCTCGAACTTCTGACCTCGTGATCTGTCCACCTCAGCCTCCTAAAGTGCTGGGATTACAGTCGTGGGCCACTGCACCTGGCCGCTTTGGGCTTAACAACTCCTTGTCTGAGCACTGTGGCTCATGCCTGTGATCTCAGCACTTTGAGAGGCCACGGTGGGAGAACTGTCTGAGTCTAAGAGTTCGAGACCAGCCTGGGCAACACAGAGAGACCCTATCTCTACAAAAAACTAAAAACAAAAAATTTAAAACAATAACAACAACAAAAACTCCTTCTCAAATAGAGTCTGAATCTTGCAGTACTTCCAGCTGTCCTTACTGTCATTATACTGGAGCCTGTTGGTGTGTTAGTCAGGTGTTGGGGAGGGGAAGAGTTCTATAATCATAGCATCAATCTCAGTCTTCCATGGGTCTGTGTCCTTGGGTGTGACCTTCACAAGTGATTTCTGTTCCTCCTACCCTTACACCCCTAATGAGAGTAGAAAGCTAGAAGGAGTTACTTTCTCACTAACTAGAGTAATCCTTGTTCTAGTTCTCTTCTAGAGAAGAGTAATCCTTGTTCAATATCCATAGGGCATTCTCCATAACAAAGGCCAACTCACCAGAGAATTTTCTTTTTTAAAAAAAAGAAAAAAAAAAAAAATATATATATATATTTCTTCAAAAAAATATATATACATATATTTTTTTTAAGTTTTTTTTTTGGCTATAAGTTTATTCAATGTAAAATAATCCTTTCCAATTTTACTGAGGTGGCTGACCACATCCATTACCAAATCCGCCTCTAAACTGGAATTCGGTTGCTGACCCAGCCCCAGCCTCGGCTTTCTTGTCGGCACCAGGTGGAACAGCACTCCATCTGTAGGTATCTCTGTCGGCCTCCCCTCTTGTGAGTCTTGCAGGTTGCTCACCCTCCAGACCTTTAGGCCGAGGCCTACCTGTCTCTGATGGCTGCAGCGCAGGGTGGCAGCCATAGTCTCTGGGGGCAGATGAAGGTAATCATGGAGATACTGGATACCCTCATTGGTAAGGTACCAGTAGAAATGTCTCCAGGCAAACTGTTCCTTCACGTAGCCTTGGGAATTGAGAGACTGCATGGCCTTCATGACATGAAGGTTGGGCACATTCTTGTCTGCCAGCTCCGGGTGCTTAGGCATGTGGACATCCTTCTTGGCCACCATAACTCCTTCCTTAAAAAGGAGTTCATAAATGGTAATCCGGTTCTTCTTAGGCATCAACATCTCGGTGGCTGTAGGGTGTGAGGCCAGGGCTGGAAAGCATATATATTTTTTTATAGAGACGAGGTTTCTCCATGTTGGTCAGGCTGCTCTGGAACTCCTTACCTCAGGTGATCCGCCTGCCTCGGCCTCCCAAAGTAGTGGGATTGAGCCATCATAATCCTGGGTGTGAGCCATCACAGCTTTAACCCAATGTTCCTAATCACTGAGCTCCCCTGAGCAGTGGCTAAGGTTCTGTATTAAAGTGGCAGGCACTTTATCCAATAGACAGGTTTCCAGCCCGCTTTGTCATCTGGAACTTAGGAGCAAACCAGGAAGAAGGCAGGAATTCTGAGCAGCCTAAGGAGTATTTGCTATAAAAGCCCAGTGCTCTTCCTTCTTTTCTGAGGGTTATTGAGTGGGCAGATTAAGGAGATTGTAGGGGTGGGGCGTGTTGTACCCTGGATGGGGTGAAGAGGGCCTCTACTGGGGAAGGGGATATTGGTAGCAACAGGAGGACTGATCAGATAAGTAAATATTTTGAGAATCAGCCAGGGGTGGTGGCTCATGGCTGTAATCCTAGCATTTTGGGAGGTCGAGGCAAGCGAATCACCTGAGGTCAGAAGTTCCAGACCAGCCGGGCCAACGTGATGAAACCCCATCTCTACTAAAACTACAAAAATTAGCCGGTGGCACGCACCTGTAGTCCCAGCTACTCGGGATGCTGAGGCAGGAGGATCAGTTGAACCTGGAAGGTGAAGTTTGCAGTGAGCCGAGATTGTGCCACTGCACTCCAGCCTGGGCAGCAGAGTGAGCCTCCATCTCTTTTTTTCTTGTTCTGTTGCCCAGGCTGGAGTGCAGTGGTGCAATCTCAGCTTACTGCAACCTTGCCTCCCAGGTTCAAGCAATTCTCCTGCCTCAGCCTCCTGAGTAGCTAGGACTGCAGGTGTGTACCACACGCCTGGCTAAAAAATTTTTTTTCAGAATATGGAAGCCAATTTACTTGGTGTTGGAGAAGGGGTTACAAATATGGAAAAAAATGAGAACTCTGTGGTATTGCGTTGCAGTTGGAGGTATTGGTGTGAACTCGTTTTTCTCTATGTAGATATATATGAAAATACAAATAGATGTAAATGTGTAAACAAATATGTGTGTATGTGTGTGTGTGTGTATGTAAGCAAATGTGTAAATGCATATAGAGTTGACCCTGGAGCAATGCTGGGGCTAGGGGTGCCAGCCCCCATGCAGTCAAAAATCCTCACATATAACTTTTGATCCCTAAAAATGTAACTGCTAATAACCCACTATTAACTAGAAGCCTTACTGATAAAACATTTGGTTAACACATTTTTGTGTGCTATTTGTATTACATACTGTGTTCTTACAATAAAGAAAGAGAAAAGGTTATTAAGAAAATTATAATGAAGAGAAAACATATTTACTGTTCATTAAGTAGAAGGGATCATCATAAAGGTCTTCATTCTCATGATCATCTTCATGTTAAGTAGTCTGAAGAGGAGGAGGGGTTGGTCTTGCTGTCTCAGGTGGCAGAGGCAGAAGAAACTCCATGTATTAGTAGACCCATACAGTTCAAACCTGTATTGTTTAAGGGTCACCTGTACACACGTATACATGTAGAGACTTATATTTCCTGGCTCTGTGCATTGAGGGGATGTGGAAGTACCCCATCAGCATGAGCACACCTGGCTTTCATATGCTGGCTTTTTTTTTTTTCAGTTGCATTTTAGGTTTTGGGGTACATGTGAAGAACATGCAAGACTGTTGCATAGGTACACACATGGCAGTGTGATTTGCTGCCTTCCTCCCCTTCACCTATATCTGGCATTTCTCCCCATGCTATCTCTCCCCAACTCACCACCCCCCGCTGTCCCTCCCCCATTTCCCCACGGCAGACCCCAGTGTGTGATGCTCGCCTCCCTGTGTCCATGTGTTCTCATTGTTCAACACCCACCAATGAGTGAGAACATGTGGTGTTTGATTTTCTGTTCTTGTGTCAGTTTGCCAAGAATTATGGTTTCCAGGTTCGTCCATGTCCCTACAAAGGACACGGACTTGTCGTGTTTTTATGGCTACATAGTATTCCGTGGTGTATATGTGCCACATTTTGCCTGTCCAGTCTATCATCGATGGGCATTTGGGTTGGTTCCAGGTCCTTGCTATTGTAAACAGTGCTGCAATGAACATTTGTGTGTATGTGTCCTTACAGTAGAACGATTTATAATCCTTTGGCTATATACCCAGTAATGGGATTGCTGGGTCAAATGAAATTTCTATTTCTAGGTCCTTGAGAAATCGCCACACTGTCTTCTACAATGGTTGAACTAATTTACACTCCCACCAACAGTGTAAAACTGTTCCTATTTCTCCACATCCTCTCTAGCATCTGTTGTCTCCAGATTTTTTAATGACCACCATTCTAATGGCATGAGATAGTATCTCAATGTAGTTTTGATTTGCATTTCTCTAATGACCAGTGATGATGAGCATTTTTTCATATTTATTGGCCTCATGTATGTCTTCTTTTGTAAAATGTCTATTCATATCCTTCGCCCACTTTTGAATGGGCTTGTTTGTTTTTTTCTTGTAAATCTGTTTTAGTTCTTTGTAGATTCTGCATATTAGCCCTTTGTCAGATGGGTAGATTGCGAAAATTTTTTCTCATTCTGTTGGTTGCCGATTCACTCTAATGACTGTTTCTTTTGCTGGGCAGAAGCTGTGGAGTTTGATTAGGTCCCATTTGTCTATTTTGGCTTTTGTTGCCAATGCTTTTGGTGTTTTGGTCATGAAGTCCTTGTCTATGCCTATGTCCTGAATGGTTTTGCCTAGGTTTTCTTCTAGGGTTTTTATGGTGTTAGGTCTTATGTTTAAGTCTTTAATCCATCTGGAGTTAATTTTAGTGTAAGGTGTCAGGAAGGGGTCCAGTTTCTGCTTTCTGCACATGGCTAGCCAGATTTCCCAACACCATTTATTAAACAGGGAATCCTTTCCCCATTGCTTGTTTTTGTCAGGTTTGTCAAAGATCAGATGGTTGTAGATGTGTGGCGTTGCCTCTGAGGCCTCTGTTCTGTTCCATTGGTCTACCTCTGTTTTGGTACCAGTACCATGCTGTTTTGATTACAGTAGCCTTGTAGTATAGTTTGAAGTCTGGTAGTGTGATGCCTCCAGCTTTGTTCCTTTTGCTTAGAATTGACTTGGCTATGTGGGCTCTCTTTTGGTTCCATATGAAGTCTAAGGTGGTTTTTTTCCAGTTCTATGAAGAAGGTCATTGGTAGCTTGATGGAGATAGCATTGAATCTATAAATTACTTTGGGCAGTATGGCCATTTTCACGATACTGATTCTTCTTAACCATGAGCATGGAATGTTTCTCCATCTGTTTGTGTCCTCTCTTATTTCATTGAGCAGTGGTTTGTAGTTCTCCTTGAAGAGGTCCTTTACATCCTTTGTTAGTTGTATTCCTAGGTATTTTATTCTCTTTGTAGCAATTGTGAATGGCAGTTCGTTCTTGATTTGGCTCTCTTTAAGTCTGTTATACCAATAACAGTATAGGAATGCTTGTGAATTTTGCACATTGATTTTGTATCCTGAGTCTGCTGAAGTTGCTTATCGGTTTCAGGAGATTTTGGGCTGAGACGATGAGGTCTTCTAAGTATACAATCATGTTGTCTGCAAATAGAGACAGTTTCACTTCCTCATTTCCTATTTGAATACCCTTTATTTCTTTTTCTTGCCTGATTGCTCTGGCTAGAACTTCTATACTGTATTGAATAGGAGTGGTGAGAGAGGGCATCCTTGTCTAGTGCCAGATTTCAAAGGGAATGCTTCCAGTTTTTGCCCATTCAGTATGATATTGGCTGTTGGGTTTTCATAAATAGCTTTTATTATTTTGAGATACGTTCCATCAATACCTAGTTTATTGAGGGTTTTTAGCATAAAGGGCTGTTGAATTTTGTCAAAGGCCTTCTCTCCATCAATTGAGATAGTGATGTGGTTTTTGTCTTTGGTTCTGTTTATGTGGTGAGTTACGTTTATAGACTTGTGTATATTGAACCAGCCTTGCATCCCCGGGATGAAGCCTACCTGATCATGGTGGATAAGCTTTTTGATGTGCTGTTGCAATCGGTTTGCCAGTATTTTACTGAAGATTTTTGCATCTATATCCATCATGGATATTGGCCTGAAGTTTTCTTTTCTTGCTGAGTGTCTGCCTGGTTTTAGTGTTAGGATGATGTTGATCTCATAAAATGATTTGGGAAGGATTCCCTTTTTCTGGATTGTTTGGAATAGTTTCAGAAGGAATGGTACCAGCTCCTCTTTGTATGTCTGGTAGAATTCGGCTGTGAACTCAACTCGACCTGGTCTTTTTTTGGGTGGTAGGCTCTTAATTACTGCCTCAACTTCTGCCCTTGTTATTGGTCTATTCAGGGTTTCGACTTCTTCCTGGTTTAGGCTTGGGAGGATGCAAGTGTCCAGGAATTTATCCATTTCTTCCAAGTTTACTAGTTTATGTGCATAGAGTTGTTTGTAATAATCTCTGATGATGGTTTGTATTTCTGTGGAATCTGTGGTGATATCCCCTTTATTGTTTTTTATTGCATCTATTTGATTATTCTCTCTTTTCTTTTTTATTAATCTGGCTAGTGGTCTGTTTATTTTGTTGATCTTTTCGAAAAACCAGCTCCTGGATTTATTGATATATGCTGGCTTTTAAATACCATTCTTCACTAAAGAAATCAGAGTTTTTTGGAGAAATGACTGATTCCAGGACCAGAGTAGTGAAATTACAAGATGAGGTTGGAATATTTTGTTGTTCCAGAAAATATGAAGAACAATGGGGATATATCTGAAGGACACAGAAGCCTGCTTGAAGGGGTTGCCATTTGCCAAACCTGGAACAATTAGAGTATCAAAATATATGATAGGAATAGATTATAACCCATTGACTAAAGCAGAAAAACATGAGGCCGTACTGATATAAATAAGTGAATAATGAAATATTTGATAAGGAACAGTAAATTTGCATGGCTTCAGAATACATCTCCACAGAATACTCGTTTGTGCGTCAAGATGGCCGGGGCAGACCTGTGTTATTCTAGTTAAATAATTATAAGCTTGTTTTGCTTATCGTACACTGAAGTTTGTACCCCGAACTAAGCTGTATCAAATATTGGTGCAGTAAAATAGAAATCAAGCAGTAACAGGAGGCCTAAGGTAAAGACCATTGAGAGTGCTGTAAAACTGTGGAACACCACAGGGTGGTTGCAGAGCAGGAAATACTGCTTTGGTCCCAGGAATGCCTTCTCAACATGGAGGTTGCACGAGGATATCGTAAAGAGGACTTGTGTAAGATCTCTGAGAAGGGAGGCAACCTCTGCTCACAAGATCCGGGAGGGTCTTTGCAGATGGGAGCTTGCAAGGAGGAAAAACCTTGCAGGGCAGAGATACTGTAACACAGGCTCTGCCTAGGTTCTCAGAATATGGAGTAATCTTGATTGCTCTGTGTCTGCAAAAGCCCCTTGATGCCTTGGTAGCGCCTTATCTGCTATGCTCCTGATGCAAATGCACCTTGATACCAACCGGAGGGAGAACTCAATTTCTAGATTTGCATAAGAATCATGTCTGCTAGCTGGGCGTGGTGGCTCACGCCTGCAGTCCCAGCACTTTGGGAGGCTGAGATGGGCAGATCACCTGAGGTCAGGAGTTCAAGGCCAGCCTGACCAATATGGTGAAACCCCATCTTATAAAAAAAAAAAAAATAATAGTAATAATCATGTCTGCTACTGAATACTGCATATCACACCCCTCTCTCTTGGCTATCTTTCCCACTTTAGTTTCAAGGCCCCTCCCAATAGTTTCAAGTCCTCCGCTGATCATCCCTCCCTGCTCTGTCACCCCTCAATTAACAAGTGTATACACCTAATAAAAGCATGTGGAGCCCAGAGCTCAGTGTCAGTGAGGATCACCCCAGCGGAGAGTGCTTTGGACCCCTGGACCCATGCTGTGAACTTCTACGCTTATCTTTGTCTTTTTTTTTTTTTTCCCCGATGAAACTGGCTTTAATGATCCAGAAGAAGCCTTATATTTGAATGCATTCTGTTCTTTCAAAACTGCTAACCAGTTTTCATGTTTATCACCACTTGCTGCTGCTGGAAAAAAGTTAGGAGCTACTATGTTTTACTTATATCTTTCTTTGAATAATAGCAGCAGCACAAATCTCAGGATTCTCAAAGCAGTTCCAACCACAGCAAACCAAAAACTAAATGACAGAGAAATGGGAAACAGATGTGTCTGGTTTAATAAAAAGAGGAAGGATCATCGGGTGGCCGCATCCTTTCTTTGTCATTCATATCCTCAACCTACAGATCCTTTCTACCCTCCTAAGTTTGAATACAGTCAAGGTTAGTTGGGTCAAAAACTGATGTTAATGATGATTAAAAAGAGATACAAAACTCAACACCTCCTTCATTAAAAATAAAGGTTGAGAAACTTTATAAGAAAAAACTAAAATATTCTTCTAGCTGCCTGGGGAGTTCTTAAGCCTTCCACATAGACAGATATCCTCATATCCACAGGAGGCCATGTGGACTACAACCAAACCGAGTCCATTACTCATGGACTCTTCTTAGACCTTTCAGGAGACTTTGAGTGGCTTCTGTGTCTGTGACTACGATGATGACCTGGGGATTTGGAACGGGATCTGTGCCGCCGATCTCGGGACTTGCTGCGGTGACGTCTTGGACTCTTGCTCCGATGCCTTTCTCGACGGAGGGAGGGGCTTCTCCTTTTGGGAGAAGGCTTCGCCTTCTGGGAGACTGGCTCTTACTCCTTCTGTAGCGCAGTGTGAGAGAGCGACGGGGCTTGTCCAAGTCTCGGTAGCTTCTCCGATGGTGATCAGATGATGGCACTCTCTCCAACTTCTCATCCTCTTTCTCTTCACTGGACTCCACATCGTCCATGTCTTCTTCCAGAGCATTAACTCGAGGCTTCAGTTGCTCAGCTTCCTCTAATACATAGCGTTTCTATAGCCGGAGCAAAATGATATCACAGACTCACTGTGCAATAGTTCAACAATAAACTCATCTACATGCATCAATTCAAACTCCCTATTTCGGTTCTGGCTCTTGAATTTTCGATAGTCATTGTACAAAGGCTCCAAGTACTTGTAGCAATCAATTGCAGTGCCTGTCAGCCTCATGTAAAGTGTCCCCAACATGCGGATATACTTGAAATCTTCATTTTTGATAAATTCTACAATGATACCCTTCTCGGGTTGAATCGGAAGCATCTTCAAGGTTAAACACAGAAAGGGTGTTGGTTTTATGTTGCCACCATAGACGCCACCCACAAACCTTAACTTCATGGCTTTATAAACTACAAGTTCAGCCGTTAGTCCAAAGCACTCTTCTTTCCAGTACTTGGACTCATAGATTTGCGTTTGAATGATCTTCTCCACCAGATATTGAGGGTTGGTGCCATGGATGCTGTGCGCATCCTTCACTGTAAGGTTAGCCATTTTAGAATGCCTTCGATTCTATTTCCGTCGAGTCTTTTTTTTTTAAGAGGCGGTGTTTCACTATGTTGGCCAGGATGGTCTCGATCTTCTGACCTCATGATCCACCTGCCTCGGCCTCCCAAAGTGCTGGTATTACAGGTGTGAGCCACCACGCCCAGCTCTCTGCCGAGTCTTTTAATGCGTCACATCCAGCTTCAAAAAAAAAAAAGACACCTAGAGGATGGAGAAAGGTGGAAGAAGTTTCACTACACAGAGTAGGCGACCATCTTGAAACCGGAAACACCGCCATCTTTGTCTTTATTTCCTTTTCTCACTCCCTCGTCACTGCCGGGATATGGGGCACCCACACACAGGGTTGGGCTGGTTCCCAACATTGTTAATTACAAAGGAAAAAGGAATAACTTTATAGTGCAGAAGTTTGGCAGTCCCTATTTGAGACAAGTGATCAAACGAACGTTACCAAGATTGGTACAAGTAGAAGCCATCTGCTGCCTGATAGGATGTGGTGAAAACACAGCATCACTTCTGTGATTCTTGCCAAAAATTTATGACCTGAATTTAATCATGAACCAACCTCAGGCAAACTCAGACTTCGGGACATGCTACAAGAAAAACTGGCCTGGAAAGCTTCAAAAGTATCAAGGTCATGAAAGTCAATTAAAGACTTTTCCAGACCTAAGTAGTCTAAAAAGACTTGAGAACTGAATGTGTTTCTGAAATGGATCTATTGTAGCAAAAGAACATTATTGGGACATTTGGCAACATTTGAATGGGATCTTATGATTAGATATTAGGGCCGTATCAATATTAATGTTCTGAATTTGATGATTGTGTACTGTGGTTATATAGGAGGATGCCATGTTTGTATGAAATATATAATGGGATGTTAAGTAGTTTATTCCCTAATGATTCAACTTTTCTTTATACTTGAGGTTGTTAAACTATATAAAAATAGGCATAGTAGTTGCTCAGGCAGCTGTGGCCCTTATTCAGGGCCATTAGTTAAGGGTAATGTGTAAAGTAAATCAAGGTGCCTAATCTTCTCAGCCATCTTAGCCACCTAGATTCCCAGGCAATCAAGGATCAGGATGCCTTTTTTTTTTTTTTTTTTTTTGGGAAACTGAGGTCTTGCTCTGTCTCCCAGGGAAGGGTGCAGTGGCACCATCACTGCTAACTGCAACCTTTAACTCCTGAGTTCAAGCCATCCCTGCACCTCAGCCTCCTGAGTAGCTAGGACTACAGGCACTTGCCACCATACCCGGCTAATTCTTTAATTTTTTACAGAGATGAGGTCTCACTGTATTGCCCAGGCTGGTGTCAAACTCCTGGGCTGAAGCAATCCATCTGCCTTGGCCTCTCAAAGTGCCGGGATTGCAGACATGAGCCACCGCACCCCTTGGGATGCCTTTTTTGTTTGCTTTGTTGTTGTTTTTTGCCTGCCATTGATTTCTGATGCCACTCATTACAGTAAAATGCTAATCTTGCACTCACATTTCATGCTTTATAGTCTGTGAAGAACTTTGATAGGTTTTCTTTTCTTTCTTTCCTTTTTTTTTTTTTTTTTTTTTGATTTGTAGTTTTGCTCTTGTTGTCCAGTCTGGAGTGCAATGGTGTGATCTTTGCTCACTGCAGCCTTTGCCTCCTGGGTTCAAGTAGTTCTCCTGCCTTGGCCTCCTGAGTAGCTGGGATTACAAGTGCCTACCACCATGGCTGGCTAATTTTTTATATTTTTAGTAGAGATGGGGCAAACTCCTGACTTCAGTTGATCCTCCCACCTTGGCCTCCTAAAGTGCTGGGATTACAGGGGTGAGCCACCACTCCCAGCTGGTTATCTTATTTACATCTCACAGTACCCTGGAGCAGGCAGGGATTATTTTACCATATTGGAGAGGAGGATAATGATGATTAAATAATAATAATAATGGGTGACACAGAATACTTTTTATGGGCTTGCAATAGTTTAAGCACTTTGAATATTTAATACATCCACTCATTAATTATCACAATTATCCTACAAAGTAGGTAGACTGTACTTATTTTATTTCACCAACAAGGAATCCAGGGCACAGACAAGTTAAGTGATTTGCCTACGGCCCACAGCTTGAAAGTGGTGGAGCCAGGGTTTGTATCAGGCAGTCTGACTCCAGAGCCCTGCTTCTTTATGTACTGGGTCATAGCACCTTAGCTAGGCTGGGTGACTAGTTTGAGGCCCTTCATTCACTTCTCCACTGATTCTGCAAATGAGTGTTGAGTGCCTTCAGGGCAGGTCCTGCTGCAGATGCAGACAGAGCCCTTGGCTCCATGGAGCTCAGCCTTTGTGAGGTGAGTCAAAGAACTGGATGTGAAACTGTCTCTACCACCCCAGTATGGAGTCAGTCAGCGGCCACACGCCTGACACGCATGAGGAGCTGGCCAACCTGTGCTCAAAGGTACACTTTCCTCTCTTCTTTTGAAGGTCGCCTGGTCGGCGCTCTGGATGCAGTGTTGGATTCCAATGCACGGGTTGCCCCATTCCGAATTCTGCTTCAAGTTCCTGGCTCCCAGGTTTATTCTCCCATAGCATGTGGTGAGTTACTGAATGGATCAGACGTTTACTGGGCCATAGCCACTGGTGAGTTTTGTTCCAGTTGGAATGCTCCAAACCTTAAGGTCTAAGCATGCTGAGTATCTGCATGTCAGTGAAGTTTAAAGGTAACCCCTTTGGGTAACCCCCTCATCTGCTTTTAGGAACTTAACTCCCCTCCCCTCCACTCCCCTTCTCTCCACTCCCCTTCCCTCTCCTTTCTTCCTCTCCTCTTCCCCTCCCTTCCCCTGCCCTCCTCTTCCTTCCCTACCCCTTTCTTCTCCTCCCCTCTCTTTTCTGCCCCTCCCTGTCAACCCCTGCTTTCCCCCCCGCCCTATTTTTTTGACCATCAAAAGCACATAAAGGCAGTAATCTTAGGCAGCATAGCTTGGGCATGCCAGGCTTTCGAGTGGTGTGTTTCCCGATGCTCATATATTGTTGATAATGCATCGAGCCATTTTCTTCTTAATCTTGTTTCTGACTTAACAAATGTACTCCTGGATGTGTACACATATTGTGATGGTGTGGGGCAGATTCTGAGGGCTGTGTCTGACCTAGGGCACTCCTCACCCCTTGTTCACCTTTGCAATGAGAGGATGAGTCACTGGACAGCTGGGGGCCGAGAGAAGATGGAAACTACCTGCTCATCTTCTCCCACAGGGGTTTCTGTTCCTCCCACAGGCATTACGGGGTCCTCTGTCTAACGACTCAAGTTCCTCTTGAGCCAGGAATCATCACATCTTGAGAAGACTGTTGTATTAAAAAAACAAAACCAAAATGTCTTTTTTTTTAAAACACAAGTAATAAATGTTCATCTTCCAGAAATTAAAAAGTAGATAGGAAAGAAAGAAAAAATTATCACTTGTTACCCTTTATCCATGGCTAATCTTCTTTCTGCATATATACTTGGTGGTTTGGTTTTTTAAAATTTTCTGTCTTCTCATAGCACCTTATTAGATACTTGAACTTTCAAAATCACCTCTACATGTTCTCTAGCAACACTGAAATTTAAAAAAAATTTAAAGTAAATTTTGTTATATTGAGACGGGGTCTTACTATGTTGGCCAGAGTGGTGGTCTTGAACTCCTGGCCTCCAGTGATCCAGCTGTCTTGGCCTTCCAGAGTTGCTGAGATTGCAGGCATGAGTCACCATGCCCGGCCAACATTGGGGTTCTTTTTCCTGGAAGGTGCAAGAAAGTGTGAAGAGAATTCACATTCAAATCCTACCATCCAAAACTAACCACTGTTAACATCTTGGTCTGTTTTTTTTTTTTCCAGTTTGTATTATTTTTTAATTAAGACAGATCATTCTGTATTTGCATAAAATGACAAAGATGATGCATGCTCAGTAGGAAGAAATCAGGCTGGGAATGGTGGCTCACACCTGTAATCACAGTACTTTGGGAAGCCAAGGAGGGAGGATTACTGAAAGTCAGGAGTTCAAGACCAGTCTGGGCAACAAAGTGAGTGGGACCTGCATCTCCACAAAAAATTTAAAAATTAGCTAGGCATGGTGGCACATAACCTGTAGTCTAAATTACTAGGAAGGCTGCGGCAGGAGGATCGCTTGAGCCCAAGAGTTTGAGGCTGCAGTGAGCTATGATGGTGCCACTGCAACTGAGCCTGGGCAGTAGAGGGAGAGCTCATTTCTTAAAAAAAGAGGCTGGCTGCGGTGGCTCATGGCTGTGATCCCAGCACTTTTGGGAGGCCAAGGTGGGTGGATCACGAGCTCAAGAGTTCAAGACTAGCCTGGAGTTGAAGACTAGAGATGGTGAAACCCCATCTCTACTAAAAATACAAAAATTAGCCAGGTGTGTTGGTGGGTGCCTGTAGTCCTAGCTACTCAGGAGGCTGAGACAGAATTGCTTGAACCTGGGAGGCAGAGGTTGCAGTGAACCGTGAATCATGCTGCACTCCAGCCTAGGCGACAGAATGAGACTCCATCTCAAAAAAAAAGGGAGGGAGGGAGGGAAAGGAGAGAATGTTAAAGAAATCAGCTAACTGAAAAATACAAAGAAGGTACCTATCTCCCCAAATCCCAACCACCCAAAGTAACGTCTAGTTTTATGAGGTTGTTTTCAGCCCAGGCAACTTTCTAAGACGTTTAGACACACAGGGATAGTTGAGAAGATGGACAGAAGTGCATTTATAAAGATGTCATTCGTGTGTCTGTGCTTTTATAACAAAAGTATTACATTTACTTGATTTTAATAAAAGGAAATAAACTGAAGTGAAACCAAAGAAATGTTAAACTTCAAATAAATGTTTCTTTAGTACAAGAGAGATTTGTTCTAAAAGGTTCAAGTAAGGTTAAGGGAAGAGATTTTTGAAAGCATTATAAGGTTAGAATTGTGGCTTTTGAAAAACAATGTTTTAAGTCTGATAGTGTTCACTGGCTCCCCACCCTCTGAGTCAAGGGTGCCAGCATTCTTATTCTCCTCCCTGCTTTCCCAGTCTCTCATTTGAAAAAGTTTTATTATTGGTTTTACTTTGTACTTCCCATTCTGTCACGTAAGGTTACTTCCATTGTTTAGCTCAGTTCTCATTTACATTGATTTAATGCTTTTACTTAGGTATGGATTTCCCAATCTAGAATCTTTATTTTGAGACGGGGTCAATGATATGATCTTATCTTACTGCATCCTCTACCTCCTGGGTTCAAGTGATTCCTGCCTCAGCCTCCCAAATAGCTGGGATTATAGGCATATGTTACCATACCTGGCTAATTTTTTGTATTTTTAGTAGAGATGGGGTTTTACCGTATTGGTCTGGCAGGTCTCAAACTCCTGACCTCAGGTAATCCGCCCACCTCAGCCTCCAAAAGTGCTGGGATTACAGGTATGAGCCACTGCGCCCAGCCCCAATCCAGAATCTTTTATCTCTTATTTGGCTGGATTCCTGTTTTCTTCCCTCAATAATGTCAGCATCTTGTTTTCTGCATGTTTTTTCACATTTGCAAATGGTTGCCCCTTGTTTTTGGACTTGAGTGACACCTTGGCTGGGTGATAGTCTGAGACTACACTCTAGAACAAACTTGTCCAACCTGTGACCCGCTGGTTACATGCGGCCCAAGAGGGCTTTGAATGCAGCCAAGTTTATGAGGTAAACATCATCTCAGACAACAAATTAGTAAACTTTCTTAAAACAGGATGAAATTCTGCTGGATGTGGTGGCTCACTCCTTTAATCCCAGCACTTTGGGAGGGTGAGGCAGGCAGATCACCTGAGGTTAGACCATGTCTCTGCTAAAAATACAAAAATTAGCCAGGTGTGGTCTTGGGTGCCTGTAATCCCAGCTACTCAGGAGGCCGAGGCAGGAGAATCGCTTGAGCCCAGGAGGGAGGTTGCAGTAAGCTGAGATCATGCCATTGCACTCCAGCCTGGACAACAGAGTGAGACTCCATCTCAAAAAACAAAAAAGATGAAATTTTTTTGTGATTTTTTTTTTATCAGCTATCATTAATGTTAATATATTTTATGTGTGGCCCAAGATCATTCTTCTTTCAATGTGGTCTAAGCCAAAAGATTGGACACCCCTGTCTAGAGGTTAGTGGCTGTGATTCTAGGGTCTTCCAGTGTTTGCTAGGCTAATGGGAGAAACAGGCAGGACTGATTTTTTTTTTCTTTTGTGGGTGATGAGCTTTTTGTGCGCATAACTCTGGCTTTATCATTGAAGTTTAGTAACTTGATTAGCATCTGTAACTACTATGAACACATTGTGTTACATTTTTCGGAACATGATATGCTCTTGCAGTCTGTAGATTGGTTTCTTTAATCAATTTAGGAAATTTTCTTACATCATTCTGTGTATGTATTATATTTTTTGATGCATTTTACATTTCATTTATTAACTTTTCCACTTCAAGGATACTTTACGTTGGATAGCTGTCATCTGCTTTTCATTTCTGTTTTTATCCATCTTTTTCATCTGTGCTCTCCATTCTGCTCATAATTCTTTTGAATTAATAATTTGGTTTGCAACAGTATATTCCATACTTTGCCTCTTTTAAGTTATCTACTAGTTTTGTTGTCATGTTGTTTTGATCCTCATTTCATTTTGTTAGGTTTCCAACATCCTTTTAATCAGTTATTTCATTAGCTCATCTGTGAGCGCTTGTTTTATTGAATCCATATTCTTCAGTGGTTTGGGAGTATGAAGCATTTGTGAGAATTTTCTTTTCTTCATTGAGTGTTTCATTCTCTTCTAGCACAGAATCTCTTCTTTGCAGCCTTCTGTTCTCATCTGTTCATTTTCTTTGCGGTCAAGTGTTCACTTGCTTGCAGTGCTGGTTCCCCTCATCTTGCTTATGCTTGGGATCGTTGTCCCAGACGTTATATTGGCACTAATATAGTGTGACTTTAATTTGTGTTACGGGAACGGAGCAAGGAGGACTGGTATCCCACTAGATGAGACATGGTAGGTGAAGGAGTAGGGTGCTCTTTTTCACATTTCTTGTGGATTTGGAGCTTTTGATGTCTTTTTTTTTTCTCCCCTGTAGGTTGGCTTCTGGGGAGTTGCGCATATCTCTGCTCTGTTCCTGGATCCATGCCCTTTGTAACCACAGCCATACCACGTCCTTAATGGCCACACAGCATTCAACTCGGTGGCTGTAGCTCAATTTACTCATTCATTCCTTTACTGGACACTTAATTGGCCCTTATTTTTTACTATTCTAAGAGTAGAAGTGAATACCCACTCACTTCAGCTTTTCAGGACACTTCACAATCCCTAAATTCCATTCATTTGAAATATTTGGTGTCTGCCATGTACCAGACACATGCTTGGTGTCGTGGATTCTGCCCTGAATGTGTGAGGGACAGTCTTCCTGCACCTAACTTTTCAGGGCCTGGGGGAAGGCAGATAGCAACATGAATGACAGGTGCAGGTGGGCAGAGGGCTCAGGAGACCCAAGAAGAAAGCACCCTTGCAGAGCACATCGTAAGAATGGCTGCACGGAAGGGATGTGTGTTCCTTTTTTTTTTTGAGACCGAGTCTCGCTTTGTCACCCAGGCTGGAGTGCAGTCATGCAGTCTCGGCTCACTGCAACCTCCACCTCCTGGGTTCAAGCACTTCTTCTGCCTCAGCCTCCTGAGTAGCTGGGATTACATGCATCCACCACCATGCTTGGCTAATTTTTTATTTTTAGTGGAGGCAGGTCTTGAACTTCTGACCTCAGGTGATCCTCCCACCTCTGCCTCCCAAAGTGCTGGGATTATAGATGTGAGCCACTGTGCCTGGCCAGGATGTGTGTTTCTAGTGCGTTTTGCATTTATTGCCAAATCGCCTGCCATGATGTTTGCACCAGCTTCTCTGGCTCTTCCCCTCCTAGCAGTGCAGGAGTCCTAAGCAGGTTCACTCCTAGACCCTCTTTCTGTTAAGCAGAGATCCGCTTCCTTTAGTTCCCACTGGGCGTGATTTCTGCCTCAGACAGGTCTGCAGATGCATCACTTTCTGCTGCCTTCTTGCCCACAGAACATCTCCTGAGTAAGAATTTATTTTTTCAGTGCACTTTTCTTGGGTTAAGGAAGCGAAAATTGTGGAGTGTGTTTCTGTCATGGACCTGGGGTATTGATTTAGGTCCTTAGGCCTCTTCTGGGAGTTCCTTGGGCATCTTGCATTGTATTATTGACTCACCATAGTTAATATTTTATTGTGTCTTGAGCATTGAGCAGGGGCCCTTGCCCAGGGCTTCAAGTCTCAGATAAAAGTGCAAACAAGAACTGTAGGAAAGGCCTGGGCGGCCCCAGGACACGGGTGGGAATAGGAAGAATGGCCTGCACGAATGATTTATATCTTCACTTGAGGTTGGCTGCTTGTACAGCAGGATGGGGAGACGTAGGAGGGTATGTTTTTTTCCTTTTTTTCTAAGCAGAGATAGGTCGATAATTTCGTGGGTGAACTACATTATTATTTGGCAAAAGATACCTGTGACTGACTGTGGTTGGAAGGGGAGATGAGTTGCTGTTATTTTTAACTTAACATGGACTAGAGAATCCCAAGGCTTTATAAAGATTACTGGCTTCAGTGGGTAGAGACATCCTGGGAGAGAGTGGTTGTGAGTTGTTTGGGAGGTTGTGGGCAGTGTGATTTAGGTGACAGCTGAGTTGTCACCTCTCCTGACTCCCTGTCACCTGCCTCCTCCATCCTGGCAGTCACTCATCACCAGCTATCCTTTGACTTGATTTTTGTCTCTTTTACTTCATGGAAATAAAATTTATCTGAGAGTCATGCTTGTGACCCTCTGATGCTTAAGACAGAGCTTGACGTGTCATCAGTGCTCCATACACCATGAGTGGGTGTATAAGCGGGCAGTATGGGAGAGAAGGGGAGGGGTCTCAGCAGGTAAGCCTCCTTCTGTATGTAAAGAGAGTGAAGGTAAGGAACGTAGTTTCAGATGAGGTTCCTTGGGTGCCTTCTGCTGAGCCAGGCCAGGGATATTCCAGGGCAAGGCATGGGCCTGCTTACCACCAACACACAACAAAAGAACTTGCAAAACAGGAATGTTTCTTCATTTCCTTAAAAAAAAAAAAGTTTGTGTTGTAAAATATACATAAAATTGACCATCTTAACCACTTTTAAGTGTACAGTTCGGTGGCATGAAGTACACTCGCAGTATGGTACAACCATCACCACCATCCGTCTCCAGAGCTTTTTTCATCTTCCCAAACGGAAACTCTGCCCATCAAACATTCACTCCCCACTCCACCCTCTCCAAGCCCCAGCCATCCCAGGTGGGATCCACGTTCTGTCTCCAGGAATTTGCCTACTTGGGCACCTCATGTCAGTGGGCTAGAGCAGTGCTGGTCCTTTGGTGTCCGCTCATTACAGTCAGCATCCTGTCTTCAGGGGTCCCTCATGTTGCAGCAGGTGCCAGAAAGTTCTTCCTTTTTACAGCTGAATGATATTCCGTTGTAAGTTGGCTTTCTTTTTGAAATCAGATCTCTATATGATTGAGCATATGTAGAAACAAGGATGTGGGGTGTGGAACCAGGAGAGCAGAATCCCAGGAGCTAATTCCTAGTCAGGTCAGGGGGAGCAGGAGTGCTGGGAGGGCCAGGGCACCCAGCCTCCAGGAGGGCTGGTTTTTGACTGAATTGATGCCTATCTTGCGCAGAGCCCTCTGAGTCCCTGGATGAACAAGGAGACTTCATTGCCATTTCTGTGTGTCTGATGGTCTTAGTCATGGCTCTGTCCTGCGCTTGAAAAGTCCAGGCCATCGTAGGCTGAGAGTTAGCTATCCTGTTCCTATGTGAGATATTGTTGTCTTGTCTTCTTTTTGGTAGGTAGTTCCCAAGGCAGTTACCAACTGCATTATTCACACATACATTTTATTTTATTTTTATTTGAGATGTAGTCTCAGTCTGTCCTTTCAGCTAGAGTGCAGTGATGCGATCTCAGCTCACTTGTAACCTCCGCCTCCTGGGCTCAAGTTGTTCTCCTGCCTCAGCCTCCCGTGTAGCTGGGATTATAGACACCCGCCACCATGCCCGGCTAATTTTTGCATTTTTAGCAGAGATGAGGTTTTCACTATGTTGGTCAAGCTGGTCTTGAACTTTTGACCTCAAGTGATCCACCTGCCTTGGCCTCCCAAAGTGCTGGGATTACAGACATGAGCCACTGTGCCTGGCCACACATTTTATTCTTTACCATGGCACTGTGCACTGAGTGAATTATTCTTGCCCAGTTTTCAGGAAGCAGAAAGAAAAGACAGGCAAGAACTGCAGGACTTTGAATTATCTGCTTAGATCATCCTAAGAATTGAATTGATTATGCAATAACTGGACTCATTTTCCTGTAGATTAATTGAGGCACTAGGTGGACTGTCTCCTCTGGTTACTGGAAGAGGACTTCCTGATTTCTTTTCTTCGAGGCAGCCAGGGTGGGGTTCTCCCAAGAACATAGTAGATGGTCACAGGGGGCCCACTTTAGGGTTGCCTTTCGTGAAAACCTCATCAAACTTTTGTACAGATGACCTTTTAATAATACTCACGGCTTTGCAGATCTGAGTTTGGATTCTGGGCTGCTCTAGTAGTTTGGTGGCTCTGTTCATGGTAGCTTATGTAGCCAGTAAGGTCTGTCCCACGGTCTTGAGTTAAATGGGGAGCAGGAAAACAGAAAGAAAGGAAAGTGTCACATTGTAGCAGAGGGGGTGAGGGGGGCGGGGGCATCAGGAGACCACCTTACCTCGGCATGTGGTTGTGGGGGTTGGGGGGTGGTGCCAGCAGAGCAGGAGCTTACCTGGTGGGCAGGGTTACTGCCGCATCTTGGGAAGGGGGTATTAGGTATTACTTAGTTTGAAAAGGCTTACTTAATAGTTTAGATTTGGAAATAGAAAAAACATCCTTTTGAAATGTTACAGGTCATTAAATAAATTTGTGATATTTTCATGAATCAAAATGTGGCATATGTTTTTAAAAATTGAGAATGGCTGGGTGAATGGCTTGCTTCTATAATCCCAGTACTTGGGAGGCTGAGATGGGAGGGTTGCTTTAGGCTGGGAGTTCAAGACCAGCCTGGGCAATATAGCAAGATCCCATCTCTACAAAAAACATTTTAAAAATTAGCTTGGCCTGGTAATGCTCCTGTAGTCTCAGCTACTCAGGAGGCTGAGGCAGGACGGGGCCCAGAAGGTTGAAACTGCAGTGAGCTGGGATCGTGCTACTGCACTCCAACCTGGGCAACAGAGCAAGACCCTGTCTCAAAAAAAAAAAAATTGAGAATACGAGAGTAGGGCTTTCCAGTTTTAACAATCCTTTCCTTTCCCATACTTTCTTCATTTGTTCCTCTCAACATTATACTGGGAGGTGTGATGCTTTGACTGGAGAGGGAAGGAGTAAGCCACGGGGAGCTCAGGGACTTGCCAGGGCTGCTCCAGGCATCAGTGACACCGTGGGTGTGTCAGCTGCTGGCCCTGACAGAATGTTCTTTCAGAGCGTTCTTTCTGACGCACTTTGTCTTATCCCTGCCCTTGACCACCGCTGGCGTCTTGGTTTCTTTCATTCCTCATCACTGTTTGCTTTGTCTTTGGAGAGAGAATTTTATTGAGGGAGGAAATGTTCCAGGGTGGATCAGATTAGCATCTCTGTGAACTTTGTACCAGGATAGCAAAGGAAGTGCCAACCTTGTCTTTTTTTCGAGAACAGAACTCCCTGGGTGCTTCAAGGAAAATCCGGGAGACAACCCAGGGGGAGGGAAGACAGTGCTTTCCCTGGGTCCCCACGCTGAGGTCAGGTGGTACGAGTTGTCACACCTGTTTTTAGTCATGCTGTATTTCCTTAAAACAACATGGGCTGGAATTTTCCATGTGGGATTTACTCTCGGAAACAGCTGAGGGATGCTGTGGTTCACATTTCTTTTCTATTATGCAGTTACTATCAGCAGGCTCTTACTATTTTAAATAAAGTCATTTTGCTTATGCTCAAATAATTACACTCATTCAAGGTGTTCTTTCATTAGAGTTGTTTACAGTTATTTAAAAACCAGGGACATACTGGGTCTAACTTGTAGATCTAGTAAATACAGATGTCAAAAGTGATGTTAAAAACTATTTTTAAGACTAGACCTGTGACTCACGCCTTTAATACCAGCACTTTGGGAGGCTGAGGTGGGAGGATCATTTGAGGCCAAGAGTTTCAGACCAGCCTGGGTGACATAGCAAGACCCTGTCTCTTCAGAAAAAAATAAAATTAGCTAGTCGTGGTGGAGCTCACCTATAGTCCTAACTACTCTAGAGGCTAAGGTGGAAAGATTTCTTGAGCCTGGGAGTTCAAGGCTGCAGCGAGCTATTATGGCGCCACGGCACTCTAGCCTGAGTGACAAAATGAGACTGTGTCTTTAAATAAATAAATGAATAAAAAACCCCAAAACAAAGAACCTATTTTTTAAGCTTGGAATCAGACTTTTATCTAGTATCTTATAGGTTACAGAACAGGTTGCTAACTTCTGCATAGAGTGGGACTTGCTTAACAAGGGAACTATCTGGAAGGGATCTTAGCAGGCATCTAGTTTAATCTCTTTCATTTTTAGTAGATGAAGAGATGTTGACTGTGGCTGTGGGTTTCAAAAGGAGATGACTCTAGCAAATGACTTTTTATTAAATGATTCCTTGATTAAAAACAACACCAGGAATGAGCATGGCAGCACCATCACTCTGTGCTGCCTGGAGCCGTCCTTCTCGGCCAGTTTTGCTGGTCTGACCCCAGTGGGTGTGTCTGCCTACCTACTTTGGTCTCTCCCATTCTGTGAGGTCCCAGGGGGCCCACTTCAGGGTTGCCTTTCTCTGACTTCCGTGACATGCTAGATCCTTGTATATCTGAATTTCCTGGGGTTGGGAGTGATCCTGATAAAAAAATAATAAGGAAATTTAGGGTATAAGTACTTTTTTACCCTGTTTCTTGTCCTGCATTTTTTCCTTCTGATTATATGTTCCTTATAGGTAGGAGTCACTTATCCATATTTGTTCCTTTTTTTGCTAAGAAAGGTTTGTTTTTCTTTTTCTTCTTTTTTGTTATGAAGATTTTCAAACATGTCCCAGAGTAGGGAAGAGAGTGTAAGGAAATCTGCAGACTCATTGTGTGCATGCATCAGGATTGAAGTTTTGACCTTCTTGAGTTATTTCTTCCTCTCTGAGCCCTTCCCCTACCCCAAAGCATTTTAAAGCAAATTCTAGAAATTATAATATTTCACCCCTACATATTTTAGTAAACATCTGTGAAAAATATGGCCAAGCTTATCACTATAATGCCCACATTAAACTGATAAAGTTAATGGATTCCTCGGTGTCCCTGTACTCAGTCCATTCTTAGGCTTCCTGCTTGCTTCAGGAATCTTCATAGATCTATCTGAGTTTTAATCCATAGTCAACTAGAACTGCACACCCATTTGGTTGTGTTTCTAAAGTCTCTTTGAGTCAAGAAAACTGTAACTATCCAATGTTTTCATTTTGCCCACTGCCCATTTAGAGCCAATTTCTCAAGAGGGAATTGCAATAGAGAAAGCATTTAATATGTAGAGAGCTGCCTGAATGGAAGACTAGAGTTTTATTACTCAAATCAGTCTCTCTGAAAATTGGGAGGCTAGGGTTTTTCAAGGAGAGTGGCATGGGCCAGGGAGTTGAAACTGCTGGTTCATTGGGGATACAATCTTAGGGGTGTGGGAAAAGGTCATTGTGTGTGCTGAGCCACTTCTGCAGGGGTGGGGGTGGGGGTTGGGGACCACCGGGCCAGTTGGCTGGTCTGGGTGGAGCCATCTGTGATCAGAAATGCAAAAATCTGAACAGACATCTCAAAAGGCCAATCTTCAGGTACTGCAAGGGTGATGTTATCTGCAGGAGTAATTGGGGAAGTTGCCAATCTTGTGACCTCAAAGGATAATGGCTGGTAATTGTTTAAGTCTATACCTTAGCAGAATTCAGGCTCCCTTCATCCTCCTAACCTGATGGTCTTTCATTAGCTTTACAAGAGTACTTAATTTTGGGGAAGGGCTATTATCATTTGCTATGGTTTGGATCTGTATTCCCAACCAAATCTCATGTTGAAATGTAATCTCCAGTGTTGGAGGTAGGGCCTGGTGGGAGGTGATTAGATCATGGGAGTGGATTTCTTATGAATGGCTTAGCACTATCCCCCCTGCTACTGTCCTCAGGATAGATAATAAGTGAGTTCTTATGAGATCTGGTTGTTTAAAAGTGTGTAGCACCTCCCTGCCCTTGCTCCTCCCCCTCTCTTGCCCCTGTTCCCACTATGTGAGATACCCCCTTTGCCTTCAAGCATAATTGGAAGCTTCCTGAGGCTCCCCAGAAGCAGAAGCTGCTGTGCTTCTGCAGAACCGTGATCCATTTAAAACTCTTTTCTTTATAAATTACCCAGTCTCTGGTATTTCTTTATAGTAATGTGAGAACAGACTAATACATCATTTATACCGTCACCTAAATGTCTCCCAAAGTTAGCTTGGCCCAAGCCCAGGAATGACTAAGGGCAGTTTGAAGGTTAAAGGCAAGATAAAGATTGGTTAGAGCAGATCTCTTTCGCTATCTTAGTTTTCTCAGTTATAATTTTTGCAAAGGGAGTTTCAGTGTTTCAGCCCTCTTGCCTCCCCCTCCCTCTTTTCATACCACTGACCTGTTGAAGAAGTTGGGCCAATTTTTATGTGAAATATCCCTCCGGCTGCACAGTCTGTTTTCTCCCCCAGGGCATTATTTAACTTAGTGTACTTTCCTTCATGTTTCCTGGAAACTGGAAATTATTAATAAAGGTTTAATTGAATGTAGGTTCATCTGTTTTTAGGAACAATACTCAATAGACAGTACCATGTATTTTATTTTGCATTATCTCAGGAGGTATGTATCATCTGTATGTCTCACACTTATTGATGCTAAGATTAGTTCATGAGTTCAGGTGACAGCTTCCAATGCATTCTCCCACATCAAGCTTTTGTCAAAGATTTTTCCCATTATGATCATTGCCTGAATTCACTTTTTCTCTATGAATCATGAAATGTTAGTTTTCTAATTTGATCATTCCTTTTACAACTGTCAGCTTGAGTTATCTGTAAAGAAGAACTTTTCCTCCTCAACTAGGGCTACTTGATCACCCTGAGACATATTTAGAAAACATGGGATAAAATGCCTCCCTTTGCCCTGCAGTTGCCTACTGTTAGTGTAAGGAGTTGGTGCCCTGGTCATCTGCAGTGATGACAAGTGAATTATTATTCTTTTGTTTTAGCTTCCTTTTCTTTTTCTCTCTCCCTTCTCCCCCTTTTAATATCATTTTAAAGTTAAGATGCCCGACTCCTAGCATTTCATTATGAAAATTCAAACATACAGAAACATTGAAAGAAATATACAATGAATTCTGTAAGCCAGGAGTTTCAAAATATGTTCAGTGTGTTTCAGTTATTTGCTGGATTTTTTTTGGTATGTAGATTGAACCATCTTCTGCCCATTAGAGCCCATTTGTAGTCTCTTTTATACTGCTATAAAGAACTGCCTGAGACTGGACAATTTATAAAGGAAAGAGGTTTAATTAACTCACAGTTCAGCATGTCTAGGGAGGCCTCAGAGAACTAATCATGGTGGAAGGTGCAAAGGGGAAGCGTGGCACCTTCTTTATAAGGCAGCGGGAAGGAGAAATGCTGAGCGAAGGGGGAAGAGCCCCTATAAGACCATCAGATTATGTGAGAGCTCACTCACTATCATGAGAACAGCACTGGGGAAATTGCCCCCATGATGTAGTTACCTCCACCTGGTCTCTCCCTTGACACTTGGGAATTATAATTCAAGAAGAGATTTTGGGTGGGAACACAAAGTCTAACTATATCACCCTTCCTGTGACTTCTATTACTTTTTTTTTTTTTTTGGCTCACTGCAACCTCTGCCTCCCAGGTTCAAGCAATTCTCCTGCCTCAGCCTCCCCAGTAGCTGGGACTACAGCACATGCCACCATGCCTGGCTAGTTTTCTGTATTTTTAGTAGAGACAGCGTTTCACTGTGTTGGCTAGGCTGGTCTTGAACTCCTGACCTCAGGTGATCTGCCTCCCTTGGCCTCCCAAAGTGTTAGGATTAGAATACACCTAATAGTGTTAGGTGTGAGCCACCTTGCCCAGCCGACTTCTGTGACTTTTATTCTATGACTTTTTTATCTCAAGTGCTTCCTCACTTTCTGTCCAGCAAGCTGTGAAATGCTCAACTTGTATCTTTCCTACCTTTTATTTGGAATCAGCCATTCCTCAAGTAGACGTGGCTCCTTTTTAATGGGTATGCAATGCGTATTTAATGGTATTTAGGGACCACAGTTTAGGCTGTAGGGGTGCTCATTGTTACTGGGTTGTCATTGCCTGTAAGGCTTTTCAAGTAAGTGTGAACCTAAAAAGTATGTATGATGATAAAGAAAAATAAATAATGACTTCATACTGACTTTTCCAATTCAGCTGTAAAACTACATAGTTATAACTTAACTTTGATTTTTTATTTGTTTTCCTCTTCTCTTACACTAAAAATCTTATTTCAAACAATGTTCACATAATTGTTTGTATATCTAGTATATGTACACACACACACCATTTCTAAATAATACCAACATTGCTATTAAGAATAGTTGAATGAGATTTTAAGGTTTTGCAGCTCTGGATGGTGTTAGAATACATTTAACTACAGGTGTACTTCCTTTTACTGTATTTTACTTTATTGTACTTTGAAGATTGTTAAAGTTATAAATGCAAAGGTAAAATTCTTGAAGGAAATTCAAAGTGCTACTCAAGTGAACACATGAATGATAAGAAAGCAAAACAGACTTACTGCTTCTGTGGAGAAAGTTTTCTTGGTCGATATAGATCAAACAAGCTGCAACATCTCTTTTAGCCAAAGCCTAATCCATGCGAGGCTCCGACTTTCTTAAATTTTATGAAGGTTGAGAGAAGTGAGGAAGCTGCAGAAGAAATTTTGAAGCTAGCATACATTGGTTCATAAAGTTTAAGGAAAGAAGCCATCTCCATAACATAAAAGTGCAAGGTGAAGCAGCAAGTGCTGTTGGAGAAGCTGCAGTGAGTTATAATATCCAGAAGATCTAGCAGAGCTTATCGATAAAGGTGGCCACACTACACAGCCTATTTTAAAACAATGTAGATTAAAGAGACTTCAAGGAAGAAGATGCCATTATAGCTAGAGAAAAGTCAGTGCCTGGCTTCAAAGCCTCTCTTGATAGGGACTAACATGCCTGGTGACTTTAAGTTGAAGCCAGTGCTCATTGACCATTCTGAAAAATCCTAGGGCCCTTAAGAACTATGGTAACTGTATTCTGCCTATGCTTTATAAATGGAACAACAAAGCCTGCATGACAGCACATCTGTTTATAGCATAGTTGACTGAATATCTGAAGCCCACTGATATGATTTGGGTGTTTTGTCCCCTCCAAACCTCATGTTGAAATGTGACCTCCAGTGCTGGAGGTGGGCCTAGTGGGAAGTGTTTGGGCCATGGGGGTGGATCCCTCATGAATGGCTTAGTGCATATGTCGCTAATCTACAAGCCGCAGATTGGTACCAGTTAGGTACCAATTCGTGGCCTGTTAGGAACTGGGCTGCACAGCAGGAGGTGAGCAGCAAGCAAGTGCGCATTACTGCCTGAGTTCTGCTTCTTATCAGATCAATGGTGGCGTTAGATTCTCATAGGAGTGTGACCCCCTATTGTGAACTGTGCATGTGAGATATCTAGGTTGAGTGCTCCTTATGGGAATCTAATCAATGCCTGATGATCTGAGGTGGAACAGTTTCATCCTGAAACCATCCCCCATGGTCCATGGAAAAATTGTCTTCCACAAAATTGGTCTCTGGTGCCAAAAAGGTTGAGAACTGCTGGCTTAGCGCCATCCCCTTGGTGATAAGTGAGTTCTTGCTCAGTTCATGCAAGATTTGGTTGGTTAAGAGAGCCTGGGGCTTCTCCCTTCTCTGTCTTGTCCCTTCTCTGCCTCTCCCTCTCCCTCCCTCCCCCGCTTCACCTTGTGACACACCTGCTCCCACTTTGCCTTCTGTCATGATTGTAAGCTTCCTGAGGCCTCACCAGGAGCAGATGCTGGTGCAGTGCTTTCCATGCAGCCTGCAGAACTGTGAACCAAATAAAACTCTTTCTTTTATAAATTGCCCAACCTCAGGTATTTCTTTATAGCAATGCAAACAGACTAACAACACACTTGCTGTTGAAACCTACTGCTCAGAAAAAAAGATTCTTTTCAAAGTATTACTGCTCAATGACAATCCACCTGGTTACCCAAGAGCTCTGATGGAGATGTATAAGGAGATTAATGTTGCTTTCATGCCTGCTCATACAACATCATTCTGCAGCCCATGAGTCAAGGAGTAATTTTGACAATTATTATTTAAGAAATACATTTCATAAGGCTATTGCTGCATAGACAGTGATTCCTCTGATTGATCTGGGCAAAGTCAATTGAAAACCATCTGGAAAGAATTCACCATTTTATTTTATTGTTTGGTTTTTTATTTGTAGTACCTTTATTTTGGGTCTTTAAAAACACTTTTAAATTTCACATAGCAAATTTTAAATTATATAAGGAAGTATATTTGAACCTAGTGAATTTACTCTGTGTTCCTTGAAAACTTTTTTTTTTTTCCTGCAGACTTGTAAAATGAGAGTACCATAGTAGATTATTTAAAATTAAACTGAGGAAAAACATGTACACACTTATCTCCATTGTTTACTGCTCTTATCTGGACCTTAATGAAATTTCTAAAATATGTAATACCTTTCATCACTTTTAAATTCTATTACCAAATAATGGTTAGTGTTATAGAAAGCTAGACTCTAATACCCAAAGCTTTATATTTACTTAATATCTGAGAAAATATCACCTACCAATCAATAACAATTTACTAAAGAATGACCACATTTCTAACCTCCTTTCTGGTGCCTAATAACTCAAGCAGGCCTTAAGGTCTATGCTAATTTAAATTGCCTATTATTAACTGCAGCAAACCCCCAAGAATTATATTCAGAATTTACAAAGATACTCTTAGCAATATACCTATTATAAGCTTAGGTATAGTCTTTTAGAATTAAAAATTCAAGTTTAATGTTCACATTTACCTCATGGGGACTTTCAAGTTGTTATTATTTAGGCTTATATAGATAATTACAGTAACCATTTTTAGGTTTGTAATTGTTTGATAGCTGGATGATAAAGGCAGAAATGTAATTCTCAAGTCCTTGAAATTAATGTAATTATAAGCTTAGCTGACTACAGAATAGGGGGTCACAATCAGAATTCTGTCTGACTACAGAATTTTAGATTCTTAAAAATCAGATTTGTTGACCAGGTGCCATGGCTCATGCCTGTAATACCAGCACTTTGGGAGGCCGAGGCAGGCAGATCACCTGAGGTTAGGAGTTTGAGACCAGCCTGGCCAACATGGTGAAACCCCGTCTCTAGTAAAAATAAAAAAATTAGTCAAGCATGGTGGTGGGCGCCTGTAATCCTAGCTACTAAGGAGGCTAAGGTAGGGGAATTGCTTGAACCTGGGAGGCAGAGGTTGCAGTGAGCCGAGATTGTGCCACTGTGCTACAGTCTGGGTGACAGAATGAGACTGCATCTCAAAAAAAAAGAAAAAAAATATTTTTAAGACACAGTTTTGTCATTACTGGTAGGATCAGTTGGTCACAAAAAAATATTTAATAGTATTTAACGTAACACAAAAAATTGGTTAAAAAAGATTTTTAAAATTACATAATGTAAAGCCGGGTGCAGTGGCTCACGCCTGTAATCCTGGCACTTTGGGAGGCTGAGGTGGGTGGATCACCTGAGGTCAGGAGTTCAAGACCAGCCTGGCCAACATGGTGAAACCCCATCTTTAAAAAAAAAAAAAAAAAATTACATAATGTCAAAACCCAACATGAACTTTATGCAAGATTAGAATGTATCTTCAAATTTAGGTTTTTAATAAAAATGTAAACATGCTCTGTATATAAATGTTTTTAGTCCCTTGTGCCCAAGAATGTTATCTCTAAAACTGAAAGCAATAAGAATAGTGAATAATAAGTTAATTTGCATCCTGAAAATATGACTCGAGAAAAAAAACCCATAAAATTTGGTTGAAAGTTTAACTGCTTATGTTTAATGCAAACCAAAGTGTTTAAATTCACGATACAAGTTTTATCAGTCTTGGGTATTTTTATATTATTTGTATGAATATTATCAATTTTATTGATCCTATTAACAAATACTGCTTTCAGTGTACAGATGCACCTTATTTTCTAGTTCTTGTTTTTTGTTCTTTTTTTTTTCCGTTTTACGAGATGGAGTCTTGCTCTGTTGCCCAGGCTGGAGTGCAGTGGTGCAGTCTTCACTCACTGCAGCCTCTGCCTTCCGGGTTCAAGTGATTCTCCTGCCTCAGCCTCCTAAGTAGCTAGGATTATAGGCACCCACACCACACCCCACTAAATTTTGTATTTTTAGTAAAGACAGGGTTTCATCATGTTGGCCAGGCTGGTCTTGAACTCCTGACCTTAGGGGATCCACCTGGTGGAAGTGCTGGGATTACAGGCATGAGCCACTGTAACCAGCAAAGTTATTGTTAAACAGAAGATAAGGCTGATTGTTCCCTAAAGTGCTAAGTTATCACCCAGTGGGTTATTTGCCATTGTTCCTTTTCTGCCATTTCTTGTTGGCTAATTGTATCCTGTGCTGCTTGGTGAATTTTCTCTAGTTTTTCCAGAGTCAGAGATTTTAAGGGTAAAAGTTTGGGTTTACACACCACCACTGTGGTTACATTTTCCAGAGACAGCTGCCTTTTTTTTAGAAGAACTTCCTGGAACATTGACTTCACTTTTGCCTGATACAATAAGTTTTTTCCTGAAAGTCCTGGTCTTTTTTCTGCAACTTTGGACATCCAATCCGGTATTACCAAGGTGACCAAGAGTTCTCACTCGAGCCTACAGAAGAAAAGATGCATTCCTTCCCAGGTATCTCAGCTGCTGCTGCAGGTCATGGTCAGGATTTACCATTTAGATGGTCAGGATTTACCATTTTAGATGCCCTTAGGCACATTTCTGGTTCTTGAAAGGAGGTCAAAATACCAGCATTAATAGGAGTTTGGAAGAAGTTGATTCTGACCCTCATGGGTAACTTTCAGGGATTCAGGGTATCAGTGGAGGGAGTCACTGCCGATGTGGTGGAAACAGCAAGAGCACTGGAATTAAAAGTGGAGCCTGAAGATGGAACTGAAGTGCTGCAATCTCATTAAACTTCAATGGATGAGGAGTTGCTTCTCATGGATGACCAAAGAAAGTGACTTCTCGAGACGGACAAAGAAAGTGACTTCTCGAGACAGAGTCTATTCCTGGTGAAGAGGCTGTTGAAACATTGTTGAATGCTTTAAACATTGTTGGAATGACAACAAAGGATTTAGAGTATTTCATAAACCTTAGTTCATAAAGCAGCAGTTTGGAGAATTGACTCCAAATCTGAAAGAAGTTCTACTGTGGGCAAAATGCTGTCAACAGCATCTTCAAGAAAGGGAGGTCAATCATGTAAGAAACTTCACTGTTGTCTTATGTTGAGAAATTGTTACAGCCACGCCAACTTTGAGCAACCAGCATACTGATCAGTCAGCAGCCATCTACATTGAGGCAAGACACCCTCCACCAGCAAAAACATGATGACTTACTGAAGGCTCAGATAATCATGAACATTTCTTTAAGCAATAAAGTATTCTCTAGTTAAAGTATGTACTTTTTAAAAGACATAATGCTATCACACACTTAATAGACTACAGCATACCGTGAACATAATTTTTATATGCACTGGGAAATTTAAAAACTTGTTTAAGTGACTCACTTAATTGTGATACTTGCTTTATTGCAGTGGTCTGGAACCAAACCCACAATATCTCCAAGGTATGCCTGTCCCTGTTCTCAGTACCCCCCATGACAGTCTGTGAAAACTGTGTTCTTCAAGCTTGTTCATCTGTGATTGAGTGCCACCCGGGCTCTCGAAGAGAGAACATTTTATTCTTCCCATGCAGTATATGGAATGAAATGCCTTAAAGGCCAGTACAGTAGATTGTCATGGCTATAGGTCTACCTTATAAGAGAGGAAGATTCATTATTTTAATAGACAGCTGGTCGTTTAGGTTTAGCAAGATGCTTTTGGAGAAAGAACTAAAGTTGTAAACACTCTGCCAGCCAGAAAGCACCTTCCTCCCATAACCACTGGCTGTATCTCCATCATGCAAATACGTGGCCAGAAGCCACCAAAAATAGCAGGAGAGAGGAGATGGAGGATTCATTATAATGCGATTGCACACTTAATAGACTGCAGTCTAGTGACAATATACTTTTTTTTTGAGACAGAGTCTTGCTCTGTTGCCTAGGCTGGAGTGCAGTGGCACTCAATCTTGGCTCACTGCAACTTCCACCTTCCAGGCTCAAGCAGTACACCATGTTGGCGAGGCTGGTCTCAAACTCCTGGCCTCAAGTAATCCGCTCACCTCGGCCTCCCAAAGTGCTGGGATTACAGGTGTGAGCCACTGCACCCAGCCAATATAACTTTTATATGTACTAGGAAGCGAAAAAATTTGTGTGACTTGCTTTATTATGATTTTTGCTTAATTTAATGGGTCTGGAACAGAACCCACAATATTTTTCAGGTATACCTATACATATGTGTAGTCAAAACACTTTTTAGTTATTTTTTCTTTAATTATTTTAATAACCCAATAAATCGTTAAATTTATCAATTTTTTTAAGAATTGATTCCCCCCCTTATTGGTTTAATCTTATTTAAATACCGTATTTTTCATTCATAAAGGTTTTAGTGGGATCTTTTTAACTAAATATCTTCCATTTGGCTTCTTAATGGGCTTATGCCTTCTTCTACCATTTGCACATAGGGAGTATATTTATTTTTATTTTATTTTATTTTTTTTTTTTTGAGAAACAGTGTTGCTCTGTCACCCAGGCCTGGAGTGCAGTGGTATGATCTTGGCTCACTGCAACCTCCGCTTCCCGGGTTCAAGCAATTCTTTTGCCTCAGCCTCTTGTGTAGCTGAGACCGCAGGCTTCCACCACCACACTCAACTAATTTTTGTATTTTTGGTAGAGATGGTGTTTTACCATGTTGACCATGCTGGTCTCAAACTCCTGACATCAGGTAATCTGCCTATCTTGGCCTCCCAAAGTGTGTTGGGATTATAGGCGTAAGCCACTGCACCCGGCCTTAAAGTATATTTATAATAGCAGTTTTATGTCTTGGTCTACTGATTCTATTGTCTGTATCATTTCTGACTGTTTCTACTTACTGATTTTTCATTTGGTCATAGATCATGTTTTTCTGTGTCTTCTATTCCTGCTTTTATTTCTAAAAAGTGTGTCTAATGGTACTAATACAAGCACATTTTAATGACCATTTCAATTATAAATTAAAAGGCTATTTTACTTTTAGTGTCAAAGAGACTGTTTTTCACTCTTAGGACTCCTTAATTTCACTTGAAGGCAAAAAAAAAAAAAAAAAAGCCAAGGAAATTTGTGAAAAGAAACATTTAAAGCTTATTTTCTTAAACTCTTTAGTGAGAAATATACATGACTGAAAATCTTGTAAATCATGATGATGGGATGATCATTGAACTTTTATATGTTCTTATGAAGATACTGCTTTAGACTTACAGATTAGATGATATAGTATCCATTTGAAGAATGTGAGCTTTCTGAAAATGGAAGGCTTTTTGTTCCAAACCTTTCTCTCCTTCATTTGTAATTTTTGCTTGAATTCTTTGATCCTGAGTTACCCTGCACAGGGTGAGTGTTGAGTGAGATTTGAGAATGACACTGCCATGACAGTTAACTTTTAACTAGCTCCTTTGTAGTCTGTATGGCTGTTAACCCAGGCATATAGACAGTAGATGGTTAGTGTTTGGCCTTGTAGAGAAATGTCTTGTCATTTCAGAAGAACAGATCTGAACTATGCACACAGAATGCCCATTTCATTGTTGATGAGGACTTAGGTGGCTGGAGAAGGCCCTTAATTCTGTTGGCTATTTACTCTGCAGAGAGAAGCAGCTGCTTTTTAAAACAAGCTTGGCTCAAATTATTTGTGGCAGTGTTCATGCAGAAGCTGTAGGCATAGACAATGAGATGCTTGTTTTCGTTCCTGAAAATACCTCTGGGGAAACCCTAAGAGAATAAATATTATGTGTGTGTTTCAGTGTGACTCTGCTATCTCCATCAATGGTGATGTCACGGGCAGAGCCAGCCCTGAGTCAGATGAACTGACTTTCGGGTTGGTTATTTTCTTCACTTTGCTCTTCTCACCTAGAAAATTAAAATGCTGGCAGTTACCTTGTAATATTTTTGTGGTAATAAGTGATATTATGTGTATGGTATATGGAACAAAATTCCTGACACATGTCAGGCATGCAGAAAATGTCGTCTGTTGACCACCTCTGGTTGTTCTTAGAACGTGGATTGTTTGCTTACTCCTAAGTCATCAGTGTTGTTTGTTTTGTGGTCTTACCTGGGGTTTCTAATACTGAATTTTAGTTTTGCAGAGGCATTTATAAATCTGACTTTTGACTTCGTATGGGGGTAAAGTTTAAGATTCACTGGAATTTCATTTTCTTAGAAAATGGAAAAGTCTTTTTTTTTCAAAATTGGAGGCCTTAATAAGACAGGCGTAATTTTGCTAATTGAACTTCCATGACAGTCCACAATATTCCTATAAATTTTGGTTTTAGACAGCTTCATTAGTTTGCTAGCGCTGCTCCCCACCCCCACCCTACCCCTAGCCCCCCATACACACTGAGTGGCTTAAATAACAAGCGTTTATTTCCCAGTTCTGGAGACTGGGAAGTCCAGGATCAAGGTGCCAGCAGGGTTGGTTTCTGGTGAGGCCTTTCTCCTTGGATTACAGACAGCGGCCTTCTCTCTGTGTCCTCACATAGCCTTTTCTCTGTGGATGCATTTCCCTGGTTTCTCTTCTTATAAGGGACAAACTAGGGCCCTGCTTTAATGACCTTATTTAACCTTATACCTGCTTAAAAGTGCCATCTCCAAATACTCCCATTGGGAGCTAGGGCTTCAGAATTTTGGGGAGACAAAATTCTGGCCATAGTAGCAGTCTCTTCTGTCTTGGTTTTGGAAGGTCAGCAGAGAAAATTACCGTGGTACTGGGTTAATTTGTAGGCTTTTTATCATCCTGTGTCTTCAATGGATGATGCAGTCTCAGTTTCTTATTTTCTCTTCTCTGCCCTTCCCACTGCTTGTATGTCTATAATGCAGTGGCTTTCAATCTTTTTTTGACCGTGACCTACAGACAGAAGTATATTCATGTGTGTGTGCATAACTCTAACAAATATTTTACAAATGAGTAGCTACCATAGGAGTTTGCATGCCTTCTGTTTTCTATTATATTTTTTTTTGAAAAAAGGTATTTTCAGATGTGCTACTTTATGTAATTTGAAAAACACAGCTGTAATGTAGTTTCAGAACTGTGGTATGTGACATATACTGAAGGACTTTCCCTTTTAATCTTTTGTGGTCACAGATGTGCAGTCGGCTTGCATTCATTTGTGGAATTTGTGGAACCCATCATAAGACTTTCCTGCAGAGGAAATTATAGTCTGGAAAATTTCCCTGCCGTTTGGCAACTTTTGTAGGAAGTAGAAGCCAGTAGGGTGGAAAAGTTTCATTGTATTGATTGTCTTTGCTGAGAGAAGCATACAATTATGCCTTATATTCAGTAACAGGGTACATTGGAACAAAACCTTACTATGGCTCAGAGATAGATTTTTTTTTTTAATGTGTGGTTTATTTTCTCTTGTAAGATACGAGTTTGTTTTTGTTTTAGAATTATCTTTCTCTATGATAAGCTCCTTCCCAGGAGGCAGAATTTTTTTTTTTTTTAAAGAATAAAATCTTAGTTTTTTGATGACTTTGTCTCAAATCTTAATTCCATAGGGATATATTGTGTTGGGGCTTGATGATAATTTATTCATGTTATCTAAAGTTATCAGTTGAGGAAGCCGCATGTGGTTAGCTGTTATCAGTTAATGGTGTTAGCCTCTGTGAGCTTAACAGCAGGATAAATGAAATAAATGAAAACCTGTATCAGGTCATCCAGAAAGACGCATTTGGGAGGATGGGAATGGAGGAAGAGAGCTTGTTGCAAGTGGAAGCGCAAAGTATCTCTTTTACTGGCCAGCCATAGCAAGAACCGGACTTAATTTAAGGATGATGGTGGTGAAGATGATGTAAATGCTACTTAAAAATTCAAATGTAGCAGGGCCAGTCACTGTCACTCATGCCTGTAATTCCAGCATTTTGGGAGGCCAAGGTGGGTGGATCACTTGAGGTCAGGAGTTCAAGACCAGCCTGACCCACATGGTGAAACCCTGTCTCGACTAAAAATACAAAAATTAGCTTAGCATGGTGGCATGCGCCTGTAATCCCAGCTACTCAGGAGGCTGAGGCAGGAGAATTGCTTGATCCCGGGAGGCAGAGGTTGCAGTGAGCTGAGATTGCGCCACTGCACTCCAGCCTGGGCAACAAGAGTGAGACTCTGTCTCAAAAAAAAAAAAAAAAAGGAAAAGAAATTCAAATGTAGCTTTTTGTGGAAGGAGCCCAGAGTACTTTGAGGATGTAGAGAGCCATTTCATGCTCTGGTTTGACCTTCACTTGATAAGATTTTGGACAAATACTTGAGCCTCTATTTTCTTGTTCAGTCTTTATCAGAGATCAGTGAATAGTGCCTGGAACAGCCTAGCACCACAAAGGTGAGTCTTCTCTCTGCTTTAGTTTTTCTTCATTCCTGCAAATCTTGGTTTCTCTTCCTCTGGATCAGTGGGAGAGTCCATGAAAACATATAGCAAAAGATCAAGGGACCACAAAATGCTCTCTTTTCAGCTTATTCTTCACTTTTTTTTTTTTTTTAAGTATTCTGAGTAGTGGTTTTTATTGTAATGGATAATAATGGGTAAAGACCTAGAAAAACGAGGTCTTAAAGTACCACAGAAGAGCAAAGCTCTGGGCCACCCAGGTGCTTGTGCAAGATTATTGGCTTGGGTGGAACCCAACTTAGTGATGTGATAGAGGCACCTTTGCTGACCCACTCGATTTAGAGGAGGGTGTTCTTGTGGCTGATGCCTACACAGCCACCACCTGGGGCACTGAGTAGGGCAGGGAGACTTAAAAGCAGGTAAACCAGACATACCCCATGTCAGGCCAGCATGGCGTGTGTTATAAACAGCTGAGGAACCAAGCAGACGCTCTGGGCCTCAATGCTGGTAGGGAAAGGTCAGAAACTTCAAGAGAGTCATGCTGGGGAGCCTAGAGTAGCTGGGTTTGATTTTGTTTTAAAATGAGCTTTCCTAATTGTAAGAGGGACAGGGAGTCTGAAGGGCCAGGGGTTTCCTGACACTGCAGGAGCCCTCCCAGAGGGCAGGAAGTGGATAGCAAGAGGACAGGAACCCTTCACCTCAGAGGAAGCTTCTGCTGCACTTGAGTGGGCTGCTGCTTGGGCTTCTGTGATCCATGGAGAATAGGACATGGGAGATAAGACCGAGGGGCAGCAGGGCAGGGTCCTTGGCCAAGTGCTGTTGGTACAGGGACTGGGGGAGTTGTGGTCTGTGAATAGAGACCTCTGGCAGAGAGAAGCCTGGGCCAGCCCTCCCAGTGCTAATGGCTTTAGTGAGGACCAGAGAACATTGCTTTGGCCAATGCCTTGCCTATAAATTGGGAAAATACAAAATAAGCACGCTTGTTTTAAACTTTCATTATTCCTTAGGAAGTTTTCTATTAGATACTTCTTTTTATTCCTTCCCCAAGTGCCCACTCAGAACAACAGTCCTATTACAGATAGGTGTTTTTCATACTCATGGACCCCAAAGTCACAAGTCCATAGCCAGTTGTCTGGCACCTTCTTGTGTAGCGTGTTTGTATTTAATCCCAAGGAAAGGAAGGCTGCATGTAACATGCTGAGAGAAAGATGACTTAGAGCAAATGCATACCTGGCTTTTTTTTTTTTTTAAAGACAGAGTTGTGCTCTGTCACCCAGGCTGGAGTGCAGTGGTGATCTTGGCTCACTGCAACCTCCACCTCCTGGGTTCAAGTGATTCTCTTGCCTTAGCCTCTCAAGTGGCTGGGATTAGAGGTGCTTGCCCTCATGCCCTGGTAATTTTTGTGTTTTTAGTAGAGACAGGGTTTTACCATGTTGGCCAGGCTGTTCTCAAACTCCTGACCTCAAGTGATCAGCCTGCCTTGGCCTTCCAAAGTGCTGGGATTGCAGGCGTGAACCACTGCACCCAGTCCATGCCTAGTTTTTGGGTAAGTGGTGTGTGGTTCCAGGCACCATATCCCTCTCACACTGGCTAGTTGATTCAGCTCTGTTGTTTGTCTAGCACTCCTTAATTTCTTTGTGATTAGAATATCTTCTGTTTCTCATTTTGGAAACCTGGCTACACTAGAAACCCCTGAGGCCCATGTGCCTTCTGTTGTCCAGGACTGTATGTACTTCCAGTCAGTGGACTTTATTGAGCATCTGCTGTGTCCCATGCCCTTCATGAGAAGCTGGGAACAGTCCCTGTGTCAAAGTGCCTATTGTCCAGTGGAGATGATGGGAATAGAGAGGAAATACAGACAACTAAAATGACTAAGCTTTTTGCTTAATGCTTTAATAATATGGTGATTTAAATAATTATTGAAAAATGAATTTGCTGTCTATGATTGAATGCTTTTGTGTTTCTGTTTTAACATGTAATATAAGACCTCTTTTTACATATGTTTTTAAAGGTCATTGCTATACATGATATGAAGTATATACATTTGTAAGCTGTAAATTTCCTAGGCCTTTGCTTGTTGTGTTGCAGTGATGTTGGGTGCAAGCGGCATCCCCTGGGACCTTCAGCAGAGCCCTGGCAAGAGGCTCCTTCCTCCATGGACTTGGGCTTCGGTACCTCTTGAAGGGACCCTTGTTTTCATGGGAGAACTTTGCAAGGCTTCTCAGGATTGGTCAGCTACTTGGGGCTTGTTCCATGCTGGAGTAGCTGAATAATTACAAATGTTTCTGTCATTTGAGTGGAGACTTCTATGCATTAGTAGGGTGGGTGGGATTGTCACAGAAGAGTCCCAGCGGTAACTTGCTTGCCCAGCTGGCCCATCCGTGTGTCAGTGGGAGTGATGCTTGCACATCCTAGTGCCGTGGGGAGGAGTACCATGGCCCCGACAGGGGTGCCTTCCTTTTCAGCTGACGAACTGTGGTCCAGGGTATGAGAGCCCAGATGTTTTAATAACATCAACACAGGGATAAATAATATTTGGAAAATGAGTTCATCTTCTAGGAATTACTTTTGTTGCATTTTTAAATCTCTGTATATTTTTCTATTCGAATCCAGGTGCAACATTAGAGGAAATAAACCAGCACTGGGACTGGCTGGAACAAAATCTCCTCCACACCTTGTCTGTCTTTGATAATAAAGATGACATTGCCAGTTTTGTCAAAGGGAAGGTAAAGGTAGGTCCCTTGAGTTTAATGTTTCTCCCCATCTTTCCACCTTTCTTCCTTAAGACATTCTGAACCACTGTAGCATGCTAACAGTTTTTTTCTACTAACTGAACTTTTTGGCTTAGTACATAAAGCCAAATAAGTTTCATTTATCATTTGTCTTAACTTTGTAGTCAGCCTAGCAAAATACACCTGACATGTTAAAACAAAAAGCCTTTATTCTCAGGCTTAGTTTTTGTTATCCTTTACAGGAGTGAAGGCCCTTTTTTTGTTCCAGGAAAAAAAATAATGTTAAGATTGGTGTTTTTGCAGAGCAACACATTATTTAACTCTTAAATCACCGTTTTTTTTTTGCAACTGTGACATCTTGTCACACAATTCTGTTGGACCTAGCACTTTCCTCCTGCTTATTCTTAAAGTATATAAATTTATATAAATATTTAATTATATATTCATTAAATATATAAATTTATATATAAAAATATATAAATATATATTCTTCAAATATATAAATTAAATGTAATTAAAGCCAATTAAGTTTTGAGTTGGCAAGACAGAAACATTTTGGGAGGTATCTGTAATACCACCTATGAGTTACAGTCTTATATAACTGGCCTCACTGAAGTAATGTGATGGATAATCAGTGCTTTAAAAACCACATCGGGCTGGGAGAGATGGTTTCTCATTCAGAATTTAACCCTCTCATTAAATATGTTAACACATTAGCGTGTGATACAGTTTTCCTTCCTTAGGGTAAAACATCCTACCCCTTCGATTTTGTTTGTTTTCTGCAAAAAGCTTGGCTTTCTAATACCTCAAGTGCTATGGCTTTTAGTAAATGGTGTCAAAGCAAATTTTTGGTTTTGGAGGAACAAATTCTTTTCCTTTGGGAACTGGGGATACTTGTGGGATCTTGTGAAAAGGGAAGGTATCTCAAGTCCAGCCAGCTTGGCAATGTCTTCTTGGAGTTATCCCTGGCCTGTCGGGTTGTGGGGTGGGCTAGTCCATGGTAGGCTTGGGTCAGCCCTCATCCTGGCCCAGCCAACTGTGGCTCACTTCTCTGGGTCAGATCACACTGGGGTAGGTACAGAAAGGCCCCATTCAACATTATTTTTCACACTTACTTCACCTTTTTTGGTCTAATGCAAGTTGTAGTGGTTCTTTGATTTAGATGTTGCTGTTCTTAATTTGGAGGAAGAAAATTAACTTTCGCTACAGTGATTTTAGAAAAGTTTCTGTAGAATAAGAAAACTTGTTCTTGACTCTCCTAGATTTTGTGGCTGGGGACCTGGAAATTACACTGACAAAAGATGAGCAAGAGAAAAACAGAGTTGATTTTCATTGGCTGTTTTTTTTTGAGACAGGGTCTTTCTTTCTCTGTCACTCAGGCTAGAGTGCAGTGGTGCAATTGTGGCTCACGGCAGCCTTGACCTCCTGGGCTCAAGTGATCCTCCTGCCTCAGCTTCCTGTGTAGCTGGGACACTAGGCATATACTACCACACCTGGCTAATTTTTTTTTTTTTTTTTTGTAGAGACGAGGTCTCACTCTGTTGCCCAAGCTGGTTTCAAACTCCTGGGCTCAAGCAATCTTCCTGCCTTGGCTTCCCAAAGTGCTGGAATTATAGATGAAAGCCACTGTGCCCAGCCAAACAGACTTTATATGAACACACACAGCATGCATGTGTGTAAAAGAAACTCAGTGATGAGTAAATCACAGGGGTGGTTAGCACTTGGGCTTACATAACATCTCAGCAAAGAACAGTGCATTTGTAGAAAGGTGCCAAGACTAGGGAAAAGGCCTTTAGGCTTTTAGGGCAGCATACTGTATGGGAAACTCAGGGAAGCTAAGGATTATTTTAGTAAAATCTGTTATGTAGATTCTTCTAAGCTCTGTTTTGAGTCAAAGTTATCTTTCTGGTACAGGAGCAGGACATACCTTGACAAATGGGCCCTTAAAAACAGGTCCTTTTTTTTTTAGGCGAATGCCGGGGGAGGACAGAGAGCCTTTTTGGTGTTTGCTATTTCTCAGTTGTCTTCAGCTCAAAATAATCCTTATGCCTAAGTGGCATATTATGGGGTGACATTGTAGTCCCTGACACTTTGAAGCTAAAATGCCTTGAAAAGTAAGTCCTGAGGAGACAGGGCTGGGGAGTTAGGGGCCTGCCTGTCCTGAGCCTGGGAGCACAGCGTGACATTTGATCTCCCCTTCCTCTGGCCAGATCCTAAGGATCTGGGAATTGAGGCTTTCCTACCCATATCCTGAGCCTTTGACAGCTCTATAAAACTTTTAAAAATCCCTGTTTGATGGTAAGTCAGAAGAGGAGCAGAGCAGAAGCTCTGTGAAGAAAGATGGGACTAATGTGAAGATGGAGTCTAGGGGTTACAGATGACTCTGCTGATGAGGGGGACCTACTGGATGATGAAGACTGGGGGGATGACCAGCTGGAGTTGATCAAGGATGATGAAAAAGAGGCCAAGGAAGGAGAGGATGACAGAGACAGCGCCAATGGTGAGGTTGACTCTTAAGCACATAGTGGGGTTTAGAAATCTTACCCTGTTATTTCTTTACCTAGGCGCTTGTCTAAGATGGCATTTTTCACCACATCCTCTCCCCTAGTATCTTCAGCACATGCTCACTGTTCTCCCCATCCTTGTCCTTTCCATATTCATTAAGTCGTACTGCCCTGCACCTAGTCCCATTTTCACTTCCTTTAACGCGCCTAGTAGTTTTGTTAAGTCTTACCCTGTAACTTTTGCTTTTAATTTTGCTACCTTTTTATGACTTAACAATAAAAAAGATGTATGGTTTTTTAAAAAAATACCTGTTTCAAGCTGTGCCTGTAAGCAGAAACCACACCCCAATAAAGGCAGGGGTCTGCACAGCCACCCTCATGGCTGTACCAGGAGCCACTGACTCCTACTCTGCAGCTGTGCCTGCTGCTGTCTGCTCTGGAGCCTTCATAAAGACCCCGCCACGCCTCACTTCCAGGGCAAGGGGAGACTCAGCACTCATTATACATTAGATATGCCTTTCAAAAATATTCATCTCTCTTAACTAGAATTTCATTAATGTATAATGTCTTGTTAAATAAAATATGAGAAATAGAGAAAATGAAAATCACATGAAATTTCACCAGCTTCCAGATTTTTTTAAAAAATAATTTTAAATTGCATTGTTATTTTAATGTCAATGCTCAGGTTTAATTTTGAAAATAGCTTATATAATAGTGCAGGGTTTGACAGCAGTACTCCAAAAGTAGTCTTGTCTTGAAGGACATAGCTTTTCATGAGACATACCTACTATAAAAGGGGAAATGTTAATCAAAATAAGTGCCATGTATATATGGCAATGTTAATAAAAATAAATGCTATATATATATTTAGAGATGGGGTCTTGCTGTGTTGTCCAGGCTGGAGTCCTGTGACTATTCACAGGTACCATCATAGTGCACTGTAGCTTCAAACTTTTGGGCTTACATGATTCTCCTTCCTCAGCCTCCTGAGTAGCTGGGACTTGAATTATAAATGGAATTTTACAATCAAGTAGCATATGTGAGGCCTGGGGCCCAGGAGTTCCTAAATAGCTGCTCACGTGGAGGTACTAAGAAGATATTCTCAGGGAAGGATTTTGCAGTGAGCTCCCAGGGATAGGAAATTAGATTTCTGATCTTAGCATGAGTTGTTCATTAAGAACAAATAGGCCACAAGCTTGAATTCTAGGCCCTTCTACCACCACCCCAGATTATGAAGGACACTAGTTGTTACTCATTTTTGGCAAAAAATCTGTAGACGTAGCTGCTTTCTTTTCCCATAGACTCAAGTGCTTTGGAGATTATTTATGACTTTGGGAACCTTGGCCAGTGTCCATTTAAGACTACAGAGTGAGCCACACAGTCAGGCATGTAGTAGCCTTAAATACTAACATTTTTGAACCTAATGAGGAAGACCTTCATGAGTTTTTCTCAAAAGACTTTTTTTTTTTGAGGCAAGGTCTCACTCTGTCATCCAGGTTGGAGTGTGGTAGCATGATCTTGGCTCACTGCAGCCTCTGCCTCCGGGATTCAAGTGATTCTTGTGCCTTAGCCTCCCAAGTAGCTGGGATTACAGGGGCACACCACTACACCTGGCTAATTTTTTTGTATTTTATAGTAGAGATGGGGTTTTGCTTTGTTGGCCAGGCTGGTCTTGAACTCCTGGCCTAAAGTGATCTGCTCACCTCAGCCTCCCAAACTGCTGGGATTACAGGTGTGAGTCACTGCACCTGGACCCTCAAAAGACTTAACTTTTATCTCAAACTTGGGTAGTTCTTTGGGATGCAGCAAGTTCACAGGCTTGAACCAGTCTTTTAATCCTCATATCCCTGTAGGGAGGATTTAGAAAATGATCTGTTGTTTGAGAACTGGGCTTAGAAGTCAAATGATTTGCCCAGAGCGTCATCGTCGGTAAGTGGCCGAGTGAGAGACTGATTCTTGGGTTTTCTGACCCCGACTGCCGTTCCTTTTTTTTCTGTGGCAGCCGTGTGCCTGGGTGGCTGACAGATAACACAGATGAGCTATTCTCCTCGTCAGGTATGTCTGTCATGGAAGCAATGCACAATTCTTGGGGGCCTGTGCACCTCAGTCCCTCCTGCTTCCTGTCTCATGCACCCTCTGCTTTCCCATTGCCGGCTTATTGAGCAGGAACTGTAATCTTTGTGTGTGTCAGGCTCTGATAGCCGAGGAGACCAGCAGCAGGCTCGCCGAGCAGGAGGAGGAACCCGAGAAGTTCCGAGAAGCCCTGGTGAAGTTCGAGGCCAGGTTCAACTTCCCCGAGGCGGAGAAGCTGGTCACCTACTACTCCTGTTGCTGTTGGAAGGGCAGGGTGCCCCGCCAGGGCTGGCTGTACCTCAGCATCAACCATCTCTGCTTCTACTCCTTCTTCCTGGGCAAGGAACGTAAGTGAGGCCTGGCAGGCTCTTCCAGATAAAGTTTGCCCTCGGGACTCAGCAAGGCTCCCAGGAAGGGCTGTTAACAGGAAGAGTTGGACAGATTTAAATAAATGGTGGAGATGACACCAGGTGACACTTGATTCCTTACATATGCTACTGCTAGCAAGAGATTAGATCTGGAGAATTCACTTTTTCTACTTAACCACTAGAGGGTTTTAATTACTATAGATTGTGTTTTGAAAACACAGTGTCATCCCTGATAGCTGAATATTTCTCAAAGTGTAAAACATATTTCTACTTCTTAACAAAACTTCCTGGCCCCGAAGGTCAGGATTGCCCCCTGGAAGACTGGCTGGATATGCAGTCACTTACAGAAGGGGAATTCTTCACTTATCCCCTTGAGATTCATGCACTGAGTCACTGCTCACATATGAGAAGCCACAAGTGTCAATTGTGTACTGAATGTTTAAAAAGTCATTCCCACGGAAACTTCTTCCAGAACCAAGTATTGTTTTAAGTGCTCATGTTGGGTAGTTTGTATGCTGCATATATGAGTATGTAATTTCTTTTCTTTCTTCATTTATATTTCTTTTTTTTTTTTAATTTTTTTTTTTTTTAAGACAGGGTTTCCTCATATTGGTCAGGCTGGTCTCGAACTCCTGACCTCAGGTGATCCGCTCTCCTCAACCTCCCAAAGTGCTAGGATTACAGACGTGAGCCACCACGCCCGGCTTCTTCATTTATATTTCAAGTTGAACCAGAGATAGGGATTCTTCTTGAGTGTCTTTTGTGGCTGGCTTCTGCCATGTCGTGTTCCCTTCCCTTTCCAGCTCACCAGCCTTGGTTCTGACGCTCTAGGATACACACCCTATCCGCACCGCCCTTCCACACCCTAGGAGCATGCTCTGACCTAACTTTGGCTATCTCTGTCTTCCTTCTTTCCGAAATGCTTTTCAAAGTACACCTGGCTTTCTCTCCTTTCTCTGTACTTAGCCTGTTGGAAACTCCTATTCATCCTTTAAAACTCAGTTCAGATTTTGTCACCTCCAGAAAACCTTCCCTGGTCCCCATATTACTTGAAACCAGAATTTATGTAAATTCAGAAACTTTTGCATAACTGTTGAAGTTTAAATATTCTTGAGAAAGATACACATTGTTAACTTGGTATTTCAGAATAGTGTTCCTTTGAAACAAGCAGTAGCCAGCAACTTGGGAAGTTTTACTTAGATCTTTAAGAAAACCATTAGAACATGAACTGTTGACCAACAGCTGGCAAGTGGTCTGTGCTCTTCTTTCCTGGTCTGGTTTAAAGGTATTTATACCAGCAGTGTATAAATGTTCCCTTTTCTCCACAACCTTGCCAGCATCTGTTAGTTTTTGACTTTTTAATAATAGCCATTCTGGCTGGTGTGAGGTAGCATCTCATTATGGTTTTGATTTGAATTTCTCTAATGATCAGTGATGTTGGGGTTTTTTTTGTATGCTTGTTGGCCGCATGTATGTCTTCTTTTGAAAAGTGTCTGTTCATGTCCTTTGCCCACTTTTTAGTGGGTGGTTTGTTTTTTTCTTGTAAATTTGTTTAAGTTCCTTATAGATGCTGGATAGTAGACCTTTGTGAGATGCATAGTTTGCAAAAAATATCTCCTATTCTGAAGGCTGTTTATTCTGTTGATTTTTTTCCCCCTCTACAGAAACTCTTTCACTTAATTAGATCCCATTTGTCAATTTTTGCTTCTGTTGGAATTGCTTTTGGGGTCTTCGGCATAAAACCTTTGCCTGTTTCTGTGTCCAGAATGGTATTGCTGGTGGGATTGTAAATTAGCTCAACCATTGTGGAAAGCAGTGTGGTGATTCTTCAGATAACTAAAAATAGAACTACTATTCAATCCAGCGATCCCATTACCAGGTGTATATCCAAAGGAATATAAATCGTTCTACCATGAAGACAAATACATGTGTATGTTAATTGCAGCACTATTCACAATAGCAAAGACCATGGAATCAACCTAAATGCCCATCATTGGTAGACTGGATAAAGAAAATGTGGTACATATATACCATGGAATACTGTGCTGCCATAAAAAAGAATGAGATCATGTCCTTTGCAGGAATATGGATGGAGCTGGAGAGTGTTATGCTTAGCAAACTAACATAGGAACAGAAAACCAAATACTGCATGTTCTCACTTATAAGTGGGAGCTAAATGATGAGAATCCATAGACACATAGAGGGGAAGAACTGACATAGGCGCTTACTTGAGGAGGGAGGGTGGGAGGAGGGAGAAGATCAGAAAAAATAACTAATGGTTACCAGGCCTAACACCTGGGTGATGAAATAATCTGTACCACATACCCCCGTGACACAAGTTTACCTATATTACAAACCTACACATGTACCCCTGAACTTAAATGATTTTTTAAAAAGGCATTTGCACATTGGCCTAAGGAGAGCTTTGGATATTTGTTTGCTGACACATTCAAGTTTGGCTCAAATTTTGGGGTATAATTCGCATTTCACCCTTTTCTCTTACAGTTAAACTTGTAATTCCATGGGTTGATATCCAGAAATTAGAAAGAACGTCCAATGTCTTTCTGACGGATACCATCCGGATCACCACACAGAATAAGGAGCGTGACTTCTCCATGTTCCTGAACCTGGATGAGGTGTTTAAGGTCATGGAGCAGCTGGCCGATGTGACGCTGCGAAGGCTGCTGGATAATGAGGTCTTTGACCTCGACCCCGATCTGCAGGAGCCAAGCCAGATCACCAAGAGGTGAGAGTATCTGTTTCAGAACGTCTGCAACCCGCACAGGGGACCCATGAGCTATGCTCAGCCCTCATGTGCACATGGTTTTGTTCGCCTTGGTTATGTTAGATTTAAATTTTCCTTGTGGCATAATCCAATTTTTCCTGTGTCATTAATCTCAACAGCGATATGACAGAAGTGATGATCACTCATTTCAGTTACTCAGTGGACTTCGATTTCTGGATTTAGTTTACCTCTTTTTCAGATATTACTTCAAAATATGTTCATAAAGAATACTTTTAGAAAATGTAGTATGGGTAGCTGCATAATAGAAATCTGTGGAGCACTGTGCTTTGCTAGTGAACATTAGACGTTTTGGCTTTTCATAGGAAATTACTTTGTAGAAAAAGTTTTCAGGACAGCTGGACCTAATTTTGGTACCACTTTGTTATCAGAAATATGCCTCACTGATGGTGTAGTCGGTATGTTATGTGGTTTGTTTGCTACAAATTGATACTAATCCTGCAGACTTGTGAGGTAGTTGTTTGAATTATTTGTTGCTTTAAGGAAGTTCAACTTTATTATCCAAAGTTTTAATTTTTAATTTTTTAAGAACTACTAGTTATTTTTTATTATCTTGGTGCAAAAGTAATTAAAAGTAAAATTATCCTAGGATCCAGCAATTCCACTTCTGGGTATATACACTAAAGAACTGAAAGCAGGGGTTCGGAGCTATTTGTATGCCCATGTTCGCAGTAGCATTATTCACTATCCCTAAAAGGTGGAAGCAGCCTGACTATCTAGCAAGAAATGAAGCCATCAGTAAAATGTGAGCTGCACAATGGAATATTACTCAGCCTTGAAAAGGAAGGAAATCCTGACACATGCTACCACATGGAAGAACCATGAGCACATTATGTTGAGTGAAATAAGTTGCAAAAAGACAGATACTGACATTCAAATGTGTTTTTTCTGAGCTTTAATCTTCCATACTTGGGCTAGATGATATGCCACTAAGCTCCTTCAAAGCTCTAAATTTAATGTTCAGCAATAGTATAAATCCATGCACTGTCCTCTGTTTTCTCAATGTGTGGGGGCGAGAGTGTCTCTTCATTCATGGCCTGTGAGCGGCGGCATGCTGAGGGTTTGATGTGCTCAGAAAGAATTCAAAGCCCCTTCCTGCTGTGTGCATTTGTTTGAAACAGATCATGTGTAGTCACAAGTTAGGAAAAATCAAACACAAATGCTCTTGATGTTTTTGGTTAAGATTCCAAGGAATTTCACATGGTTTTGTGTCACCTCTGATAATCTGACAGTTCGTTTGAGAGATGGAGGGTGGGGGGTGCTTGTTGCCCCTGTGAAAGGTGACACTTGGGGCAGTGTCCTTTGGGGTTTGGACTCTGCTCCTCCCGGTCCCAGGCTTCCCGTGATGGTCTCTCTGGCTCCATCGTAGAGCATCTGTTTTAAAAGTAAGACAGCCCAGTCCAGCGGATGCCATACTCTCCTGTATTTCTTCAAATGCCTCTACAGTAGTTGCTATCTGAGTTCTTTTAGTGCAGCTTACAAAGTTATCTGTTAAAAATGGAAAAGTCACAGTTGCAGGAAGACCTGAAGCAACGAGCCTGGGTTGCATGAGTTGCTGGAGGACTCATAGGAGCACCAGTTGAAGCTTCTGCTCCTCTCCCTGTGTGCACGGGGTGCATGGTCCTGTGAGTGCAATCGTGTAGTTGCGGGAGTCGGAGGCCTGCTAGCAGCTGTTCTGGCCAGCCCCACAACACTGGGATTTCAGGTGATTCCTCACAAATCTACCGATAGCCCGGCACAGCTTCACTTCCAGATGTGGTGTTTTGGCTTTGGGTAGAAGGGAGAAAAGAATACATTGAAGGTTTGTAGCACCAACACCCTTGTCGTAAGAGAACTGGTTTTGGAGAAAAGCCATCAGTTGGCAAACTTCATTTACATTCCAGAATTCTGGGAGATTCTACAAGACACTCCCCTTCTGTCTTCTACTCTGGGAACTGTCAGAAGAGGGGAGAGGAAAGACTAAAAAGGGCCCGGTGTTGGCCAGGGCTGAGCTGCCAGGGTGCCTGCAAGTGTGTGGGGCTGGCCCTGTGGTGGGACTGGCCCTGTGGTGGGGCTGCAGGCTTCTGGGCCAAGCAATTGACTGCAGTTTCAGCAGCTTTCTTGAAAAGTGAAAGGCATGTACCTTGCCTCCCAATTCCCGGTCAGCTCTCATTTATAGTATTTGTCATGGAGACTTGGGCCTGTGGGTATAAACAGGTAATGACTCAGTCTACTTGAAGCCCTGCCAGGAGAGCCCAGATTTGAAAGCTGAGGAAAACAGTCTCTGCAGGCTCACTCCCTGGCTCTCTTTGGTTGGTCTCTTTTCACTTCCCAGATAACGGCTACAGAAAGGTGCCCTTGGGGTCAAGAGCTGGGTGAGCCTCAGATTGCCAATTAGTCACGATTGCAGTGTGTGGCCACTCCAGCAAGACTTTTGGCCACAGTATGGAGCTGCTTGTAGCTCCCCTGGGAGCAGGGAGGGTTGGGGTGCATTGTTGCCCCCAGTTGATTGGGCTGGTTGGAGCTGCCAGGCGTGGGAGTCACCTGGCTCAGCCCTCACAGGGCGCAGGGGAGGCCCTGGGCCAGGGATTCCCACATCATAGCCATAGAATCCAGGAGGGCAGAGCGACTGAGGAGCTGCCCACAGAAGGAACAGAGGGAGGGAAGCAGAAAGGAAAAAAGGTGATAGATCCTGAAATCTAAAAACAGAAAAGATCTATCCCGAAGTTGGGAATGGTGGGGTAAAAAGAAGTATATTTGGCTATTTTTTGTGGGGGTGTGGGTAGTTGGAGAGTGATAGGCTTCATTAAGTCTAGTTACAAACTGTTTTGACTGGCTGAAGATGCTGGAGGAGAATTGAATTAAAGCGGTGTAGTAAATGGAAAGTCCGTTTCTCACAAGGCGGTCTCTTTCCTCAGCAGGGAACCCTGGTCCCCCCTGGCCTTGCTGGTTCTGAACTCCCTGGTCTGGCTGGCTTTTCAGACCCTCTTTGGCCTTCCCCTTTCCCCACCTCCTGCCTACTCACCTCCTTTTCCTGCTCTTCTCCCTCAGCTCCCCACTAGGACCACTTCTGTGTAATTTATTTGACTTTTCATCCCTCTGATTCTAGCTTGAGCCCTCCTCTGTCTCAGAGTCCTCTTGGCCCACTTAAGACATCTCCCAGGGGCTCCTGTAGCCTGACAGCCCCCACCTGAAAAGAGAAGGACCACATCTCACTCTCCACAACCCCAGCCCCCAAGCTGCTCGGTGATTGTCAGCAGGTTGGCTTAGGTAGTTCTCTCTCTAGGACAGGATGGGTGGAAGAGGATGGAGGAGGGAGCCTTTTTCCGAGGGTCAGAGTGCCTTACAGATGCCCTGTGTTGTCAAGGTCCTGGTCTCTTAGGGGCTCTATGCAGACGGATTTCCAAAGAAATACGGGGCCCTTCGTACTAACTGCCTGTGCTAGCGCCTGACTGCCAGGTGAGCCTAGTGGCCGGGGGCTGCCCTGTGTCTCAGCAGCCATATTGCAGCTTCATCCACATTTCCTTAGGACTCCTGTGGGGTCACAGAGGAAAGATATTCTGAGTGAATACACATTTGAGAAATGAGATATTTTATGAACAGACTTGGGCTTTGAGGAAAAGCATGTCGATTTGGCCTTGTTTCTAGATTCAAGAAATTCTTGAATCTTGAAACCTTGATATTTCCCCGATTTGATTTAATTAATTAATTAGAGGTGGAATGTTGTTCTGTTACCTGGGCTAGAGTGCCGTGGCGTGATCTCGGCTCACTGTAGCCTCCACACCACAGGTTCAAGCGATTCTCCTGACTCAGTCTCCCATATAGCTGGGATTATAGGCATGTACCACCATGCCCAGTATTGTATTTTTAGTAGAGAGGGGTTTTTGCCATGTTGGCCAGGCTGGTCTCAAACTCCTGGTCTCAAGTGATCCTCTTGCCTCAGCCGCCCAAAGTGTTGGCATTACAGGCTAGAGCCACCTTTCGGCCGTGGGTCTCTGGGTGGGCACATCTCCTAGAGCCACTGGAAATCCTTGTGTGCTCTTTTATGAGGCAAACTGACCGCAGAGGACCGATTTTGCCCTCCCTTATCCAAGAGGGCAGGAGCCATGGCTCCAGGCTTTCTGTCTTGTGCACAGATGGGAAGTCCCTACATGCTGAGCATGGGAGTGCCAAGCTGCCCCAGCCTGTCTGACAGCCTGAGTTTGGGAAAGCTTTAAGCCTGGAAGCAGCATTAAGCCTGCTGACACATAGTAGACTCTCGTATGTGTGCTAAATGACCAGAGGGAGCGAGAGTTGGCATGTAGCTCAGACAAGGTTCTTCCTAAAGCATTCTAGAGGGTTGATGGGAAGAGAGAGAAACAGAAACCTATTTTGATACATCTTTATCAAAAGTAGGAGAGACAAATGTAATTTTGGATTGGCAGAGAAATAAAAGAACTACATACCTTCTTGGGTCCTCTTAGGGGTTAAGCTGAGTTTTTTAAAAGAATGTATGCCTAGTCTGGACTCTTCTGCATAGTTGTCGTGCACTATTGCACATACTAATTTCAGCTTCAACAACAAATCGGAAGTTTATTGTTCCAGAGTTGGGTTGACCCACATTTATTCTCTACTTAGTTACAGCCTCATCAGTGGCATGTGTTAAGATAAGGTGGTTGGGCTGGGCGTGGTGACTCATGCCTATAATCCCAGCACTTTGGGAACCCCAGAGGGGCTGATTATTTGAGACCAGGAGTTGGAGACCAGCC
>PVKP010001803.1:109780-136445 GCA_004027715.1 Plecturocebus donacophilus
GTGGCACCTTCCCCTGCTAGTCTTAGCTGTAGCTCTCTCTTAGAGTGATTGCTTTAGCCTGTGTATGCAGGCACTGAATGGTAGGTGTAGCTGGGGTAGCTGGGATAGTCTCCATCCTCATAGAGGTGCTTCTGCAGTGAACTACAGCCTTGTGTGACCACCTTGTGAATGTCAGGTCATGACCAGTGTCTGTTGTTCTTCCCTATGGAGGAAAAATGAAGGCACTCAGGAAGTACTGGAAAGTCTGAGAAGCAGGCTGTGACTAATGGCTTTTTGATGCTGTTCAGAAAGAGGAGTTGATATATTTAGCATCAAAACTAACAACTGCTTTGAAACAGACCTAAAGGATAGGATGATCTTATTCTAAACTTCATAAAGAGCTGGTTTCTCATCTTTTCAAAGTCACTATATCTTCATCTCCCTTATACTGAAAATTTAAATATCTTGTATATAATACATATTTAATGGTGAAATTGATAGACAACTTTCTAACAGGGAGGAAGGAAACTAACTCAGATCTTAGGAAAGTCCCTGTGCTGCTTACTTTTTTGTAACTTGAGGTTTCTGGTCTCTGGCTACCCAAATGTGAAGAACACAGACGTCTGTAGAGAAAGCGAGGACAGCCCTGAAAGGGGAATGGAGACTTGTGTGCGGCGAACCCAGGCTGCTCTGAAGCCACAGAGAAGAGAAGCTGATTGAACTGAGGCAGCAGGTGCACTGGGTAGAACAAAATGGTTTAGCTGCCTCGGATACTGGAACATCTTATTCTTTTTTCTTTTTTTCTTGAGATGGAATTTCACTCTTGTCACTCAGGCTGGAGTGCAATGTTCCAATCTTGGCTCACTGCAACCTCTGCCTCCTGGGTTCAAGTGATTCTCCTGCCTCAGCCTCCCGAGTAGCTGGGATTACAGGCACATGCCACCATGCCCAGCTAATTTTTGTATTTTTAGTAGAGACGGGGTTTCTCCATGTTGGACAGGCTGGTCTCGAACTCCTGACCTCAGGTAATCCGCCCACCTCAGCTTCCCAAAGTGCTGGGATTACAGGTGTGAGCCACCATGCCCAGCCTAGAACCCCTTATTCTTAATTGAAGGGATTTGGGGCAAAATAAATATAAATATAAGTCCTCCCACCTTTCTCTTGGCTCAGTGCAAGCTTCTGTGATTTGAATACTCACCATGTATTCCCTTTGACTTCAGCCATGACCTAAGGGGAAAGAGATGCCCAGCTAGGAAGGAAGGCTGACAGGTGAACTCACTGGCGACTGGAACCACGTTTATAAAGTGCAGGGAGTTAAGGGTTGATTTTACTTTCACCAAAGCTAGCATGGCCAGCATGCTCTGAGGACAAGGATGGAAGTTTTCCAATTTAAATGCATTGGACATAGTCAGCTTGGGGAACTTGGGGTCCTCTTGAGGGGCCTTGCCTTCCATTCTTGCTGTGTATAAACTGGTAGAGTGTTTATGGTGCTTTTCCTGTGTTCTGCCAGCTCCTCTCTGGAGGAAGCTCATTCATCCATGGAAACAGTAGTCCACATTGTATCAGGTATTTAAGGAACTGCAGCTTTGGCCCCCAGGAACTGGACCCATTGTGATCTGTACAATTTGTATAATTTCTCTGCGTGTCCAGAGGACTTTCTGGGCATGTATGTTGTCTTCTCTTTTTGAGGGCTTGATGGTAAATTCTATAGACTGTGCCATCTCTGTATGATGGCTGCTGCTTGTAAGTCAATTGTGTGATGGTGGACATGAGACCTAGAAGGGGTTGCAGAAAAGGTGTGTGTCTGGGAGTCCAGCCTGGCATGGTTGAGGTGAGGTCATATCTCAGGGGCTTCACAACCAAATCATATCTGAAAAGCTTACTTGAGCTGTGTGCAGTTGATTCCAGAGTTGAGAGTTTACAATCTTGCATTTATGGCATTTATGTAACATTTTAAAAGTTGTACTTTTCTCTAAAGAAAATAGCTAACTTTTTTTTTTTTAAAAGCTAGTATGTAGTCATGTTAAAAATGTAAGCAAAATAAAATTGGGAAGTGGAAGTCCCACTTATGCAAAGACAATCACTATTAACACTTAAGGCAAAGTCCTTTACACATCCCTGTCTGGAAATTTTAAGGAATTAAACTGAGGCAACAGATGCATTGGGTAGAACAAAATGGTTTAGTTGCCTCAGATACCGGAACATACTGTAGGAATCATACTGTAGGTAATCTAATTTCTCTTTTACCATATTGTGGGCATCATTTTAGATTCACAGGGATACCTTGAAGCAGAAAATTCAGACATTATTTCCATTTCGTAGCAATCAAAATGAGATAGAGAGTCTCATTCAGGGTTACAGAGTACATAAGAAAGCCAAGAATTCATATTGCTGACTTTGAGCAAGTGTTAATTTCATCCTTATTTTATAAAGAACTCTTATTTAAAATGCCAGAGAAAAATCTTTCCCTCTGTATGTTGGAATTTTCCCCCCTACTAGAATTTTGGAGTATGACATAAATTGATCAATATTTTCAAATATTGTGATTTAGCTGCTTTCTTTACTGGTTTTAGAGCCCAAAATCAGGATATGTGGGGTTGCCTTGGGGGTTAGGATCCTTCTTTCCTCTTCATCTTTCCTCCTTATCAACATTCTTTCTTGTCAATATTGATGTGATGCGTAAGCCACCGCACCTGACCTGGATTCTTACAAAAAATGTTTTTAAAAAAGATAATAATAACTAATGTTTATCGATTACTTACTGTGTGTCAGGCACACATCTAAACTTTTTTTTTTTTTTGAGACAGGATCTCACTCTGTTGCCCAGGCTACAGTACAGTGGCGCGATCTTGGCTTACTGCAGCCTCTACCTCCTGGGCTCAAGTGATCCTTTTATCTCAGCCTCTGGAGTAGCTTGGACTGAAGGCGCAAACCATCACACCCAGCTAATGTTTGTGGGTTTTTTTTTTTTTTTTTTTTGAGACAGGGTTTTGCCATGTTGTCCAGGTTGGTCTCAAACTCCTGAGCTCAAGCAGTCTGCCTCCCTTGGTCTCCCAAAGTGCTGAGATTACAGGCATGCACCACCATGCCCAGCCACATTAAATTTTTAGTTTTTTTTTTTTGAGATTTAATTTACATACCCTGTAATTATTATATGCCCTTTAGAAGTGTACCACTCAGTGGTTTTTACCATATTCACAGAGTTGTGCAACTATCACCACAATCAATTTTAGAACATTTCATCACCCCAAAAAGAAACCTTGTATCCATGAGCAGTTACTTCCCATTTCTCTCTTCCCCCTAACCCTGAGCAATCACTAATCTATTTTCTGTTTCTAGAGATTATTTATTCTGGATATTTCATATAAATGGAATCAGGCAGTATGTTGGCTTTTTGTGTCTGATTTATTTCACTCAGTATTATGTTTTCAAGGTTCATCTCTGTTGTAGCACACATCAATACTTCATTCCTTTTTTCTGGCTGAACAATATTGGATTGTTTGAATACACTACCTTTTGTTTATCCATTTATCAGTCAGTGGACATTTGGGTTATTTCTACCTTTTGGTTATCATAAATAATGCTGCTGAGAACATTCGTGTGCCAGACATACGTTTTCAATTCTCTTGGGTCTAGCTACCTAGGAGTGGAATTTCTTGGTCAAGTGTTAAGTCTACGTTTAGATTTTTGTGGAGCTTCCAGACTGTTTTCCAACATGACCGCACTGTGTTAATTCCCTCCAGCAGTACAGTAGGGTTCCAATTTCCCCACATCCTCCTCACCACTTGTTGTCAAACTTTTTGAAACTTGGCTTCTTAAGCAATTGTTTTTCTGGCAATTCTCAGTGTTACTCAAACCAGGAAGGAATGCTTATTTGGCCTGTGAGTTTATTAAATCACTTCTGTGCAGAGGCAGCATGTCTGTCCTGCGTCCTTGTTCTGAAAGTTGGCCTGCAGTTAAAATGTAGGATGCCCACGTGCACCAGCACAGGACGTACATGGTACCTTTTTGTACTCAATTAAATACAGATTGTGCCAGTGGCTTTAAAAGTATTTTCGTGGCTGGGCGCAGTGGCTCATGCCTGTAATCCCAGCACTTTGGGAGGCCAAGGCAGGTGGATCACCTGAGGTCGGGAGTTTGAGACCAGCGTGGGCAACATGGCAAAACTTCATCTCTACTATAAATACAAAAATTAGCAGGGCATGATGGCGCATGTCTGTAATCCCAGCTACTTGGGAGGCTGAGGCAGGACAATCGCTTGTACCTGGGAGGTTGCAGTGAGCTGAGATCGTGCCACTGCATTCCAGCCTGGGTGACAGAGCAGGACTCCATCTCAAAAATAAAATGAAATAAAAAAGTAAAAGTATTTTCCTTTGTAATCTTGGGTGTTCATTCACCTTTCCTGTCTTTTCTTCTTCTTTCCTTGTCCTTCCCCAGGGACCTGGAAGCCAGAGCACAGAATGAGTTCTTCCGGGCTTTCTTCAGGTTGCCCAGGAAGGAGAAGCTGCATGCAGTCATGGACTGCTCGCTCTGGACGCCGTTCAGTCGCTGTCACACCGCAGGGCGAATGTTCACCTCTGACAGCTACATCTGCTTTGCCAGCAGAGAAGATGGCTGCTGTAAGGTCGTCCTGCCACTCAGAGAGGTAGACCAGCCCTTCTGTGTGCTTCCCAAAGCAGCCTTTTGTTGTTTGAAACCAAGGTTGCTGGCTGTGAGATGGAGTGTGGGAGGGAAAGTTCAGATGGGATGGCTTTGCCATCTAAAGATGGATGACTACAAGGCTGGGCTTCTTGAGGGAAGCATGGCCTGAATTGGACCATTAACCATTTGGCCATTGATTTTTCTGCTGTTGCTGTGGTATCCTGAAATTTGCCAACAAGTGATTGGGGACTCTAACCTCCACATTATTGACAAAGCTGTTATTAAAAAGTACATGCCTAGCAATTAAAGATTTTTCCAGCAGCTCTTAGGAATGAATCCTCCCATTTCACTCACCAAAAAAAAAAAAAGCAAAAAAAGCAACCTACCAAAAACATCACCTTTTAAAAATAAATGGTAAATTGCTTGGCTTTTATATTCTCCTAGAACTTCAGTTGAAATTTTAAAATGCTTCCTTTGACAGGGATCAGGTCCCTTCTTCCTGTAAAATTCTGCAATTCTCTTCTTGGAAATGGGGCTCAGATTTCTTCCAGATCTGAGCAGCTCAGTCCTTTGGCTTCAGGGCAGCAGCTCTGGTGAGATGGTATGCACAACTCTGTTTACACATCAAGACCTCCAGAGTCTTTCTTCTGGTAACAAATGCACTGAATAATATTCTTTGTAAAAACTCAAAAATCTTATTTTTTTTTTCTTTTTTTTTTAGAGAGGAGGGTCTCACTGCATTGTACAGGCTGGTCTTGAACTCCTGGGCTCAGTCGATTCTCCCACCTTGGCCTCTCACAATGCTGGGATAAACATGTGGTCTCCTGCCTCCCTCTATTCTCTAATAGATGTCTTCATTTTACAAATATTTTTACTTATTAGTGGAACAAGAAATCTAGGAGCTAACTTACAAGCCTAAAAATTTTTTTTGGCAATGTGTACCTAACCAGAAATGATTAGGTGTGTTAAGTACATTCACATTGTTGTGCAGCCATCAGCACCGTCCATCTCCAGAACTTTTTCATCAGGGCCAATGGAAACATTGTCCCCATGAAACGACTCCCCTCTTCCCCATCCCCCAGCCCCCAGAGACTGTCCTTCTACTTCCCGTCTCTCTGAATTTCACTCCTCCAAGTACCTCATATACCTCAGTATTTGTGACTGGCCTTGTTCACTTAGCATAATGCCCTCGGGGCTCGTCCCTGCTGTAGCCTCTCTCCAAATCCCCGTCCTCTTCAAGGCTGGGTCATACTCCGTTGTATGGATAGACTGCACTTTGTTACCCAGTCATCCCTTGATGCAGCCTTGCACAGTCTCCCCTCGTGGCAGTGGAGAGCAGTGCCACCATGCACACTTTCTCACCTTTGCATCATGCCCTTTCTGCAGTAATTGTGTTTTGTACTCTGTTTCGGGACATTCTGCATATGTAATACGATGCCTGTCTGCCTTCCTCCCTGCCATCCCTGCATGTCGCCTCTCACGCAGGTGGTGAGCATTGAGAAGATGGAGGACACGAGCCTGCTGCCACACCCCATCATCATCAGCATCAGAAGCAAGGTGGCCTTCCAGTTCATTGAGCTCCAGGACCGAGACAGCCTGGTGGAGGCGCTGCTCGTGAGGCTGAAGCAGGTCCACGCCAACCACCCTGTGCACTACGACACCTCTGCAGATGATGACATGGTACGGGCCCTCCAGACCCAAATGATCCCCTTCTTCACGTATTGGGCTGTGGTCTCCAAAGGGGAGTGCACAGGAGGAGATCCACGTGGGTACGAGAAGAATGTGGGGCCTATGTCGGTCTGCTGTCATTTCTGATGTGCTGGGTGTCCTGAGAGGGCATGACACAGAGTAGAGGGGTGGGGAGCCAGCCGCCCCACAGCCTGGAGAGGGTGGCAGGGACACCCCTCACAGGTGAGAAGGGTTGCTATCCCTGCTCCTGAGGTTTGAGGATGGCCTTATTGGAGGCATGTGTAACCTGCTGAAAGAGGAGCTTCATGGGCCCTGAGGTTGGGTGGCCTTGCAGTGGCTGCTGCTTGCTCTCCCTTCTTCATGTCTCTTCTCATTCTCAACCTCCCCAAGTAGTAATGGGGAGAAAAGGAGGTGCAGCCTCTCTCTAGCCCAGGGCTCTTTTCTCAGGATGGCCATCTTCCCGTCCAGAAGCTAAGGGGCCTGGGAGTGCCCATGAGGAACTGGGTGTGGCCCTGGGCTCTCGGGGCCGGGACAGCCTTCCCCAGAGCAGGCAGAGGGACTGTGTCTTCCTAGGAACCCTGTCAGGTCTGATGTCAGTCTGTCTTCCCCCTGAGTCACAGAAGTCTGCTATGCCCATGCATCCAAAGGCAAAACAAAGACTGTCCCCTTCACTAAAGCCACGACTCTCTCTCTCTCTCTCTCTCTCTCTCTCTCTCTCTCTCTCTCTGTCTCTGTCTCACTGTCTCTCTATCTCTCTTGCTGTGCAGGCTTCACCCGTGTTTCATTCAACAAGCATGTGCAGTGACCACAGGTTTGGGGATCTTGAAATGGTATCTTCTCAAAATGGTGAGGAGAGTGAAAAAGAGAAGAGCCCGTTGCTGCACCCTGACGCCCTCTTCACCGCCTTCCAGCAGTCAGGCAGCCAGAGCCCTGACTCCCGAATGGTGGGTGATGCCTGGTGCCCAGCTGTCTGACCCACCATGGAACGTGGCACCTGGCCTTGGGAAGCTAGTGCTCCTCTTCCCTCTTGTTTTCATGGGTGAAAAGTGAGAGGCATCCACTGAGGGGGTCAGAGGACTGAGGGGCTGCTCTCCCACGTGCCTTTCAGTGGCCCTCGAGCACCTCCGGTTGCGGGGCCTAGAGAGCTGGCCGCACTGTCTCTTGGGGGTCTCTAGGCACAGACTGGGTCCCTGTCCTTCCAGCCAGTGCTGTCTGTGCCCCTCATTATAGCTTTCCTTTCTTTGTCTTCTGGGAGAAGGGGTCACCAGTCTTCTAGTTTTACTAAACTGGAAATATTTTTGCTATATTTACTTACAGATTTCCTCTTTGTAGGGAGAACTTGAGGGACATGTCACGTATAGTCTGGTAAAGATACTGGAAGTTGTGCTCTGAAATGGGGCCAGGGCAGGCAGGGTGCCGCGCTGGACCATGAGCACCAGGCAGTGGCTATGAACCTGTTACCCCAAGCTTATTTTTGGTTGCTTAATGGCTCCTGTAAAATCTGTTGTTGGTTTTATTTATTCAAAACTGAGCCTTCTCATAGGGTTTACACTCGGATCCTTCATTAAGTTTTGTTGATGAAACATGAGAATGTTAAATGTATATATAATGTAATTTTTTTCAGGTTTCAGTTTTCCCTCTGGCTATCAGGGGAAATTGTCCCCTTTGCCTTCTGAGCTGACCAGTGTTTTTTCGGCAGATACAACATCCTGAGAAAGCTTCCCCCAGCGTCCCCCTTGCCCAACCCGCCCTCCCATTTGATTTGGGCTACTTTAGTACTTGGATTTTCATATCCTTATTACCAGCCTTGCTAAGGAAACTGCATTTTGTTTGTGTAAATGCACCCACTGGGCTCTGAGCTCCTGCAGGGCCATCCTGTGTTATTCATCTTTGTATCCTCTGTGCCCCCTGGTAGAGGTTCAGAAATATTTGCGGCTTGAATACAGGTGTCCTTGCCTGTTGCTGTTGGCCCCTCAGTGAGCGGAGGCAGTACTTTCCCCATCATCAGTGGTGCATCGGCGGGCAGGGGGTGGTGCGGATGGAATTCTTTGTACATTAAGAATATTACCATTTCCAGTCCAGAGAACAGATAAAAATAAGCCTGTGGAATGACCACTTTGTGGAATACGGCAGAACCGTGTGTATGTTTCGCACAGAGAAGATTCGGAAGCTTGTAGCCATGGGCATCCCTGAGTCTTTGCGTGGGAGACTCTGGCTTCTCTTCTCAGGTAAGCGCTCTTGGTATCTCTAAGCTAATTGTTCTTTTTGTCACAGACATAGGAACAGCCTGGACCTGAGCAGCACGTGTGTTTATGTATATATGAAAATGGTTCTGTCTTTGGGTCATCCCTGTGAATTCCCAGCCAAGGACTTACACCCGTTGTTGTGTCAGCTATGGGACCTAGGTCAGGTTGCCGCAGCATCCAACTGGGTAAATGTGAGGTCTGAGTACAGTGACGACCATTCCTTTACAAATGCCTTCACGAGTCTCTACATAGTGCTGAGGATTCTATTTGGAACCCCGTGGAAGTGAAGTGTCTATAGTGTATGAACTCTGAAATAGATAAAACCAGAAGTCCTCATCCATTGTCAACTGGCTGGGCTGTTGAAACACATCCCTCAGAGTGTAGCTTCCATGGGTCCCTCCTCCAGTGAAGACACGTGGCAGGCACCAGAGGCAAAAGTGCGGATTTCCCTTCTGTTCCATTTCCTCTTTTCTGCTGAACCCATTCAGGGAGGATCTCACTTGGCCTCAAAGCCATGGGACCTCTCCCTGCGCCTATTGGGGAATGCCTGGGAACCCTCATCAGGACATTTAATGATGGCTAGGCTGAACCTGGGACCAAACTTCCCCAGAGACACGCTAGGTAGACATTTGTCTGTCCCTCCATATCAACTGTGAGGGACTTGCCCATTGGGGCAAAGGAGCTGGGGCCCGAGGGCAGGAAGGGAAGGCCCTGCCATTGGATATTGTGCCTTTGCTGCTCCTCAGGGTGCCATGGGAGGCCAGGTGAGAGGGTCCCTTCCCCAGATGACCCTGTGGCTCTTGTCAGCAGGGAGACGCCTGGAGGCTGGGCTGGGTAACTGTTCCCTCCTCCCTCACTCTTCCTGGGACTGGAAGCATCCCTTGTTCTCCTTCACCATCAGCCTCTTCCTCGTTCCTTATCTACCCCCCAACTTTGTCCCTCACTTTCCTTTTCTATGTCTCCCTCCATGTCCTGACCTCCTGCCCGAGACACCCAGACACAGCCCTCATGCTTCACTGCACTGGGGGCGTGGTCAGTGGTCACTGATGCTGCCTGCGCCACTGCGCACCTCATCTCCCGCCTGCCTCTTGGCTTCTACAGCTGCCTTCTGGAGGCGCAGCATTGAAATGTCTCCTTTTAAAAATGAAAAATGTCTTCTGTATTTCTGTATATAGAAATAACAATACATATTCATAGTTGAAAAATAAGGGCATGGAGGAGTGAGCAAAGACAGTGACCTTCTTTAGAATCCTACCACCTAAAGCTGGAGGCCTGTCACTGCCCAAGGTCTGCGTTCCTCTAGGTCTCTTTAACACACACACACACACACACACACACACACACACACGTGTGCACATACTTTTCATAAGGGACTCATTCATCCCTCCATCTTGCCTGCCCGCTAGAGGCCTGGGCAGTAGCTCTGGCTGTGGGTGGCTGGCGCAGGATTTTTCTGTGCTGGGTCCTTCTGCTGCAGTTTGTGCATCCCAGACCTGACTTCAGAGTTTCATGTGGGCACTGTGCTGCTGGCCTCTTCACTTCATAGTTGTGCCCTCTTGTGTGCCTCACGCATTGGTGCTTAGTGTCATTTCTTGTTGAATTAATGCATGAAATTTGTGTGTGTGTTTGTGTACGTGCTTGTACACTCCTGCTACTAGGGAATACAATGTGTTAAAAGCATATTGATAGATTTATTTGTATTATGAGCTTTCTCCCCTTCACTCTATAAGGTTATTCTTAGAAAAGCCATGCTATTGGCCTGTAATCCCAGCACTTTGGGAGGCTGAGGTGGGTGGATCACAAGGTCAGAGATCAAGACCATCCTGGCCAACATGGTGAAACCCTGTTTCTACTAAAAAATACAAAAATTAGCTGGGTGTGGTGGCACGTGCCTGTAGTCCCAGCTACTCAGGAAGCTGAGGCAGAAGAATTGCTTGAACCCGGGAGGTGGAGGTTTGTAGTGGGCTGGGATTGTGCCACTGGACTCCAGCTTGGCTACAGAGCAAGACTCCATCTCAGAAAAAAAAAAAGAAGCCATGCTATTTCTTTTATTTCTGTTTTTTGGACTAGGCTGCATGGCGGGAATGAAGTCCTTACTCTGTTGCCCAGGTTGGAGTACAGTGGCGTGATCTTGGCTCACTGCAACCTCTGCCTCCTGGGTTCAAAGGATTTTTGTGCCTTAGCATCCTTAGCTGGGATTACAGGCGCCCACCACCACACCTGGCTAATTTTTGTATTTTTAGTAGGATGGGATTTTACCATGTTGGCCAGGCTGGTCTCAAACTCCTGACCTCAAGTGATCCATCTACCTCGGCCTCCCAAAGTGCTGGGATTACAGGCGTGAGCCACCGTGCCTGGCCAATATTTTGTCCCTCAGTAATAAGACCCCACTGGGGTCCCCTGATGGGGCAAGCGTTCTCTTCATGGTGACACCATCCCAATAATCCTTTCTACTTGAAACATTGCTTTTAAAACTCAGATGCTGTAACGGATCTTGCTTCGCACCCTGGTTACTACGGGAATCTGGTGGAGGAGTCCCTGGGGAAGTGCTGCCTGGTAACTGAGGAGATAGAGCGAGACCTGCACCGGTCCCTGCCAGAACACCCTGCCTTCCAGAATGAAACAGGAATCGCTGCTTTGAGGAGAGTCTTGACGGCCTATGCCCACCGGAACCCCAGGATTGGATACTGCCAGGTGACAGGGTGTGCTCCGGGGCACAGTCTTTAGTTAGTGTCTCACGTTGACCTTCCCAGGGTTTTGGTTCCATTCCCGGTCATCCAGTCCTGAGTATTGTTGTGTGAAGGTGCTATACTTGGTCCCTTTCTGGAAAGAATGTATCAAATTAGGGCCAAAGGGACTCATCTTCATATAATCAAACAGCCTGAAAATTTGAGATTTAAAAATGGACTGAATGCCTGAAAAGAGAGACATGCATGTATAGTGGTGGTTGGTGGCAGGGCAGATTCAGTCTTCAACGCTCCTCTTGAGCTCAGATGTAGGAGGGCATTAATAGAATTTCTAGACCTCTACAGAAGTTACAGGACTCATTTAAAATGCCAGTGCTATCTGGGGAGAAAGAAGATGATCAGGGCCTATCCCTTTCCTTTAGGACACGGAGGGCGGTGGTGAGATGTCTGCTGAGCTTTCCCGAGCAGAGGCTGTGGTCAGCAGGCACAATAGGAAAATCAGTCCATAACAGCAGCAGCCAAACCTAGCATGAGCTGGGATTAGTGAAGCTCCTGATATTTAAAAATTTAAGATTTCAAACTTTGTTTTCCTGTGAATAAGCAAAGTCAGTGAGCAAATTCGTGTGTGTGTGTGTGCGCGCGCACGCATGCACATGCATGCGTACATGTCTGTTTGAACAAACAGAGAATAGCTGGATTTGAACCAACCCTAAGACTTGTACCACAGCTAAATTCCACATTGCTAGATGGGGACCGGAGCTGAGTGGTGGCTGACTGCTCAGCTGGGCGTGTCCTGTGAGGACCATGTTGATATCACGGTTGGTTTACACTGGATCTCTCACCTACAAAATCTTTACTTTTGTTGGTTGTTTGGGCTTGGATGCTTGTACCGTCTCTGTGGCATCACACGGGCTGGTCAGTAACTGTCCTCCTTGACTCCCGAGCAGTCCATGAACATCCTGACCTCCGTGCTGCTGCTGTACGCCAAGGAGGAGGAAGCCTTCTGGCTGCTGGTTGCCGTGTGTGAGCGGATGCTGCCTGATTACTTCAACCACCGAGTGATCGGTAAACAGAGCCCCTTCCTGCTCCTGTGTATTTGGGGAACAGTGACAGAGCCTGGGCAGGAAGGATGTTTCTTATCAGTCCTGTTTATAAAACTCCTCAGTACCACTCAGCTAGTCTGTTTGCAAACACAGTTTGACTCCTGAATTTGTAAAACTAACTCATGAAGTTCTCTGCACAGTTCTGAAAATGTAATGGAATAAAGAAACTCGAATATGTTCCTGCTACAAAGACCCTACAGAGTTGGGGTTAAAACAAACACATGACTTCAGATGGATAGCTGAACTTACAAGAAGGGAAGGAAGATCCAAGGCCCAGGAAACAAGTCAGAAATTGAAAACCAAAGTGGTTTTGCACAGATACCATGGCTTGGAAAGGGAGGATGGGGGTTTGGGGAGACACCTCTTGGTAGCCCAGGGAGCTTGTTCAGACAGGAGCTCCTCGGTTCCCCTAGAGAGGGGAGGTAGATGGGACAGAACTAGAGACCCTTGAGGCCCATGTGGTCAGTTAAAGGGCAGACTTGGAAAAGTCTTTCACTTCTGTAAGGACATCCTAAGAAAGCCCATGTGCTGCTGTCTGGACTCTGGGTAAACCTGTGGCCCTGCAGAACTTCTGCACTGGGTACCTCTGTCTTTCATGTCGTTGAGATTTGAATGTGTGCTATCTCTGTGGTCCAGCAATCTCCTAGTAGAGAAAATACAAAAATCATTTTGGGCTGGTAATACTATTAGGGACCCTTCTTAGTAATTCAGATAAGAGATGGAGCTGGCCTAAAATTAGGGTGACAGCCCTGGGAACAGAACCGACTTCAGACAGAATTTAACAACTGAGTGGCTGTAGAAGCAAGGTGGGGAGAAGGTGCCTTTGAAGCCAGTGTCCTAAGGACTGAAGGGTGGTCCCTAGGGATAAGGAGGGGCAGGTGGTTGGTGTGGTCAGCTGGGAAGGCTGTGATGGCTCTGTGCCTTCTGGCCCTGGGTATGCTCTTCCCTGAGCCTTTGGTCATGCTCACTGGCTCCTTCGTGTGCCTGAGTGGCTAGCTGGCTTGCTTCCTTTTTAACTTTGTGTTGTGGGAAACACTGTAAGGAACAGAGTAGCAAGGAGTAATTAGAACCTGAGAGTCATTGAGAGACATGCTGTCAAAGCCATCATTGATGATTGCTGCTATGCGACAGCTCACATGCAACAGTACCACGTGGACTCTGTGAGAGTGCATGTGCCTGTGTGGACACTGCCCCAGGACAGGAGGGGACCTTTGGAACACTTGCATCACCCCAGAAAGTTCTCTTCTGCCCCTTCTCTGCCATAGGCAACACTTGGTACTGATTTCTATCACCAGGGATTAATTTGGCCTATTCTTGAAACTTGTATGAATGTAATTATGGAGGACAGGGTCTTCTGTGTCTGGCGCCCGTCATGCAGCAGAGTGTCTGTGAGAGGCAGCCACATTGTTGGTGCATCGGTAGAGCTTGCTTCTCTTTGTTGCTGAGTAGGATTTCACTGTGGGCTCAGAACATGGTATGCTTGTCCAGTCACCTGTTGATGTGCATTTGACTGGTTTCCAGTCTTGAGATATGATAAATAAAGTAGCCGTGAGCAGTCATATAAGTCTTTCTGTGAATATATGCTGTCATTTTCCTTGGGTATTTACCTAGGAGAAGAATTGCAGGGTCATAGGTTAGATATATGACTTAATAAGAAACTCTCAGTGTTCCAGAGTGGAGGTAACATGTTCATTTGTCTCATAACAGCAGTGAAGGAGAGTTCAGCTTGCTCCACATCCTTGCTAACGTTTGGTATTGTCCGTCTTTTTAATTTTAGGCATCTAGTGGGTAAGAAGTGGTATAACTATGGTGGTTTTAATTTGCACTTACCTGATGATTAATGATGTTGAACAGATGTCTCTTTGCTTACTGACCATTTGTTTATTGACTCTTTTGAGTGTTCAGATTTTTAGCCTCTTTAAAAAAGGTTGATTGTTACCTTCTTACTAAGTTGCTAGAGTTCTTTCATTTGACCTCTGTCAGGCATATGGATTGCAAATATTTTCTCCAAGTTTGAAGCTTGCATTTTCATTTTATTAATGGTGCCTTTTGGAGAAGAGCAGTTTTAATTGATGAAGTCCAGTTTACAATTTTTTCTATGGTTAGTACTTTTTATGTCCTAAGAAATGTATTTTTCTTAAATTTTCTTCTAAAAGTTTTACAGTACTAACTTTTATATTTAGGTTTATGATTTATTTCAGATATATTTTTTTACATGGTTTGAGGTAGGGACTAGCATTCCTTTTTTATTTCCCCCATGCCAGTTTCCAGCTGATCAAGCAGTATTTTTTTTTTTTTTGTGGCTATCTTTTACGCATTGAATTACCTTGGTCAAAATGTCAGAATCAGTGAGCTAAGCATGGGTACTTTTCTGTACTCAAATTCTATCTCTTTGTTCTGGTTATCTCAGAGTGATTTGAATTTCAGACTGACCTTAGAGAGTGAGTCCCACCCCAGCCAAAGCCCTGTGGCCTTCTTTTTCCAGGGGCGCAAGTGGACCAGTCTGTCTTCGAGGAGCTCATCAAGGGTCACCTCCCGGAGCTGGCAGAGCACATGAATGACCTCTCAGCCCTGGCGTCCATCTCTCTCTCTTGGTTCCTGACCCTGTTCCTCAGCATCATGCCTCTAGAGAGTGCGGTGAATGTGGTAGATTGCTTCTTCTACGACGGCATCAAAGCCATCTTCCAGCTGGGACTGGCTGTGCTTGAGGCCAACGTCGAGGACCTGTGCAGCAGCAAGGATGATGGCCAGGCCTTGATGATCCTCAGCAGGTGGGCCCCACTATGCCTCTGTGGCCAGCCAGGGATGGAGGAGGCAGCAGCACATGCCCAGCAGGGCCATTGCTGGGGAAGTTTTCTCTTTTTTTTTTTTTTTTTGAGACAGAGTCTCACTCTGTCACCCAGGCTGGAGTGCAGTGGTGCAGTCTCTGCTCACTGCATCCTCTGCCTCCCAGCTTCAAGTGATTATCCTGCCTCAGTCTTCCGAGTACCTGGGACTACAGGAACCCACCACCACGTTTCGCTAATTTTTGTATTTTTAGTACAGACAAGGTTTTGCCATGTTGACCAGGCTGGTTTCAAAGTGATCCACCCACGTTAGCCTCCCAAAGCGCTGGGATTACAGGCATGAGCCACTGCACCTGGCCCCTGTGGAGGTTTTCTGTTCCACTCTGTTTCTTGACACTCTGTGCCTTTCCAAGTCAGTTCACCATGTGGCACTGTCCCAGGCATGGGGTGGAGGGTGCCGTTGTCCCTCACTCCTTCCACAGTGAGAGGGTCCAGGAAGAGCAGGGCCATAAATGCTTTTCTTTAAGAAGATAAAATGTCTTGTATTTAGATGGACTTATAGTGGCCTTGAACAGGGCTTGGGGGACACCGGACATCATGGGCATCAGGCAGCCAGCTGGAGGCTTGCAGACATTTTCTGTGTAAGGCTGGTGAGCAGCAGTGAGGGAAAAGGTCCACTAGGATGGCGCTAGAGCTGGGCTTTCTAGGAGCCAAGGGCAAGCCAGATGACATTGAAAGACGGGGTTCTCTTTCAGAGCATGATGGAAGCTTAACCTTGCATGTATGTATAGAATGTTGGGCTTACTTCACTGGAGAGTTTCAGGCCCAGAAAGCCATCCATGGAGCCCAATCCACAAGCCAAGCTGCCCCTCACTTCTCGAAAACGAGTGGAGCAGCTGCAGCCTTGCCCTTCTCCCTGGTGTTGGTGTTTGGAAGTGCCCTGGCATGTCTGACACTGTGACAGCAGCACATGTTGTGTGGTACCCAAATGAGGATGGACTGGGGTATTGATGGGGCAGTGTGTTCAGGTTTCTAGATCACATTAAGAACGAGGACAGCCCAGGGCCCCCAGTTGGCAGCCACCATACCTTTTTCTCCGATGACCAGGAGCCCTACCCTGTGACTGACATTGCGGACCTGATCCGGGATTCCTATGAGGTAATGGAAACCCCTGCCCCATGCCCCATTGCAGCCCCCAGTCCCTCCACATCCATCTCATGTGACTGGGAGATGGATGTAGAGGGAATTTCCTGGGCTACCTCCTGTTTCCACACTTTGGATGAGCAGGGGACTAAGCAAGTGGCCCCTTGTTTCCCTGCAGAAATTTGGAGACCAGTCTGTGGAGCAGATCGAGCACCTGCGCTACAAGCACAGGATCAGGGTCCTCCAAGGCCACGAGGACACCACAAAGCAGAACGTGGTGGGTAGCGGCCGCCTCACGCCAGTGCTCATGGTTTTGGGGAGCCAGCCTGGGACTGCATGTCCTTTTCAGTTATGTCATAACAATGCCAGCTTTTAAAATTTTATTATTTTTTTGCATTACATTCACAACTGAATAGGGGCAAAGTAGTGTAGAAACAGTGCGGGCTTTGGAGCCAGGTGGTGAGTGTACTCACCACTGAGAGCCTGTTTCCCCCATGTAAAGTGGGGTAACAGTGCCTGCCACATATTTAAATGAGGTTGGGGTCTATGATGCCTAGCATGGCGACCTATAGGGGCGTTAGCTAGTGCTCAGAAGGTTCCTCCTGCCCACGCTGTTTCTCTGCTAGCTTCCTGGCTTCCATCAGAGCTCAGTAGGTTTTTGTTACTTTTTGTTTTGTTTGAGGCAGAGTTTTGCTCTTGTTGCCTAGGCTGGAGTGCAATGGTGCGATCTCAGCCCATGGCAACCTCCACCTCCCGAGTTCAAGCAATTCTCCTGCCTCAGCTTCCCAAGTAGCTGAGATTACAGGCATGCACCACCATGCCCAGCTAATTTTGTATTTTTAGTAGAGACAGGGATTCTCCATGTTGGTCAGGTTGGTCTCAAACTCCCGACCTCAGGTGATCCGTCCTCCTCGGCCTCCCAAAGTGCTGGGATTAGAGGTGTGAGCCACCACACCTGGCCAGAGCTCAGTAGGTTTGTCCTTAGACACTGATGTGTCAACTGGAAAGAGGCTGAGGATGAAACACCTAGGAAAGATACCTGGAAGTAATCTTTATGTCAGAAAAGAGCCTTTGCGGGAGGGAAGTTGGTGCATGGGCCCCTTGGGTCCCCTTCAGGAAGAAGAGTCCCCTCCTACCCTGACCCCCAGGGGTACAGGCCTAGATTTCATGCCATTGCTGTGTATCCTTTCCTCAAGCTTCGAGTCGTTACCCCAGAAGTCTCAATTCTTCCTGAGGACCTAGAGGAGCTCTATGACTTATTCAAGGTACGTAGCTCTGGGAAGATGAGGGGTTCCAGGCCCTGAGCCAGTCTGAGCCACAGTGCCCAACCTGCCTAGGGGCCAGCATGCAGTAGCCTGCAGACTCTGTGGAGCAGAGGCCGGAGCTACCCCCCTTGACGCTGTCTTAGTCTTGCCTACTCGCTTCTACCCAGAAACCTCTCTCCCCACCTGGAACATGGGAGGAGGGAGCCTGGGTGTTTCTTGGGTAGCCCAGCAGGCCTGGCCTCCCACTGAAGCTGCTGCACTCTGCTGGGAGGGCTTCGGTGCCGTGATCTACTCTGTTCTCTCTGCTGCTCTAGTGAGTGTGGGCTCTGGGTCCTTAGGCTGCAGGAGACGAAACAGCAACCCTTATTGAAATTATCACCTGATATACTTTTTAATTACTTGTGATCCCACTCCACAGTACATACGTGCATATTTTCATATTTGTGTGACAGGTATGCATGCAAGTTTGTATTGTGTTTCCTTGATGCCGTTATTAACATTCTTCCATGTTGCCATATAATCTTAATCATTTTTAATAACTATATAATCTGTCATATAGCTAGTACTTAATATAGTACTAGATTTCTAATATTTGGATATTTACCTGGAATCACCCTGCAAAGAACATCTTCAGGCATGTTACTAGAGTTTGCTTGCTTGAAATAGTGAATGGAAATGAGGAAGAGAGGCAGGCACTTTGGTTGACTCCTGCTACCCTGGCAGAGAAGAGGGGGAAGCGCAGTTGCAGAAAGCAAGCCTGCAGAGAAGGGAGTGGGGCCGCTTTAGCTTGTCCTGGTAGGGGCTCCAAGCCCCCTTCCCTCCTGAGCTCAGGTTCCCGGTATGATTGAAATGGCAGTCTGCACAGTCCGGTGCTTCAGAAGCGATGGAGCAGGCCTTTCCCTGCAGTCACTGACATGGGTTGTTGGGTTACTAGGTTCCTGCACTCCTCATTCCTAATGAGCAGGATGGGTGGGGAGAATTAGCAGGCCGCTTTCTCCCGTAAACATCATGTTTGCAAGTTTTATTGTTTCCTTTGTTGTGTGAAGGCAAAATATGAAGTCAAAGGTTACTTGGTATCCCAACCCCAGCCTCATTTTGGCTTTCAAGGAAGGAAAACGGAATGCTAGGAACATAAAAGTAGGCAAACAAATTATGTGAGATTTTTGGTCATGCTTTTTACCTTAAAAAGACTTTTATTTACTTAGGGCTAATTGTTTTCAGGTTCAGAGAGTAGGAACGGCGGCATGTCTGAATTTATGTAATTTAAATGATGGCTTTAAATTTACAATAAAAACAAATTTCGTTAAGCAGCTGCCACATCATTCATGTTTCATGGGAAATATGAAAGAAGGCCTTCAGAGCTGACCATGAAAGTTTCTTGTTTCTGTCCTTCCTATGAAGGATGAACTATGTTGGTTGGTACTTGAGGAAATTTATTTTTATTGTTAGTTTAAAGCCATTCTTTAAATCACATAAATTCAGGTTTGTGGCCGGACGTGGTAGCTCACACCTGTAATCTCAGCACTTTGGGAGGCCAGGGTGGGTGGATCACTTGAGGTCAGTAGTTCGAGACCAGCCTGGCCAATGTGGTGAAACCCTGTCTCTACTAAAAACACAAAAATTAGCCAGGCGTGGTGGCACGTGCCTGTAGTCACAGCTACTCGGGAGTCTGAGGTGGGAGAATCACTTGAACATGGGAGGTGAAGGTCGCAGTTAGCTGAGATCACGGGCACTGCATTCCAGCCTGGGTGACAGTGAAACTCCATCTCAAAAAATAAAAATAAATAAATTAATTAATTAAAAAAAAGAAAGAAAAGGGCCCTATCCTGTGCCCCTATTACCCTCCCTTGTACAGGTAATTACAGTTAACAGTATGTTGCATATCTTCCTGGAATTTTCCCCCTGTATCTGCCTATAAATCCAAATCCACAGATGCCTACAATATATACACACATGCTCACTTTTCTTTCCCACATAGAAGTGAGACTATGCTATACCTAATGACCTGCAGTTTTGTTTTTTCAGTTGACCGTATATCATGAACTTTGTTCTAGATGAGAATCTATAGATCTTTTCTCATGCTTTTTTAGTGATTGCAGTTTCCTTGTAGGGCAGAACTCTGATATGTTTAATCATTCACCTCTTGAGTGACATTTGTGTTGCTTCTGGTTGTTGCTGCTTGACTCCGAGGACCTGTGCATTTCCTGCTGATTCTGTAGAATGGGTTCCTTGAGGTGGAACTGTTGGGTCATGGGGGATGTATATATCCAACTATAGTCAATACTGCTAAAGCGTTTTATATTTTTTAAAATTACAGTTCTGGCTGGGCACAGTAGCTCATGCCTGTAATCCCAGCACTTTGGGAGGCCAGTGCGGGTGGATCACTTGAGGACAGGAGTTTGAGAGTAGCCTAGCCAACATGGCAGAGCCCCGTCTCTACTAAAAATTCAAAAATTAGCTGGGCCTGGTGGCACATGCCTGTAATCCCAGCTACTTGGAAGGTTGAGGGAGGAGAATCGCTTGAACCTGGGAGGCAGAGGTTGCAGTGAGCCAAGATCATGCCACTGCCCTCCAGCCCAAGCAACAAGAGTGAGGCTCTGTCTCAAAAAAAAAAAAAAAAATTACAATACCACTGATGGTATCTAAGAGTAGATTCCTCACACTCCACACCCACCCAGCATTTAATATCATGGACCTTTTGAAATTTTGCTAGTCTGGTAGAAAATGGCATTTCATTTTAACTTAAACTTGTTTACTCATTAATGAGATTGAGTGCCATTTCATTTTTATTGGCTAGTTGTCTACTTTTTTGAGTCACCTGCTCATATCCTTTGCCTATTTTTATAGTGGGATTATATTTTCTGTGGGATTCTAGTAAACTAGTATTCGTCCTTGGCCTATGCATTACAACCATTTTCTTCTGCATTTTATGGGCTGTTGATGTGACAGTCTATATGAATTTACATAGAAATTCACGGTTGCCTTGGGTTTTAAGGAACAGAAATTTATGAGACCTTTATTTCACACTTAAAAGTTCCTGTGGTTATTTTCATGATTCTGTAATGACTATTTAAATAACATGGCTACAGTGAATATGACAGTAAAATTATAAGTGGCATATTGGTCTCTATTTGAGGATATGAGCTTGCAGACTACAGCACCTGTCCTTGTTTCTGTCCCATCCTGTGGACAAATGGTCAAGAACCGTGCAGTTATTTGGAACCAATTCAGACTTCTGTAAACTGGGATGTCCAAAGAGATGATGTAGTCATGTAGTATGGGTGGAAGTGATGGGTGCCTCACCTGGTCCTCAGCCATAGGGCCTGTTTTGATTATGTTTGTTTTCAGTCTATTTCCAAGGCTTCAACTCACCTTTTAAAAAAAAACTTTATTTAAAAATATTGTTAATATACTCATGTGGTTCAAAATTCAGAAAGTAACAAAAATATGCAATAAAAAGTCTAACTTTCACCTCTGGAGCCCTCACCACAGGTAGCCAGGGTTATTAGTTCCTTCTGTATCCTACAGATCTGGCTAGTCCTTTTTGATTTTCAAATAATATGATTTTGGGCCAGTCACGATGGCTCATGCCTGTACTCCCAGCATTTTGGGAGGCCGAGGCAGGTGGATTACCTGAGGTCAGGAGTTTGAGACCAGCCTGGCCAACAGAGTGAAACCTTCAACTCTACTAAAAATATAAAGTTAGCCAGGTGTGGCAGGTGCCTGTAATCCCAGATATTTGGGAGGCTGAAGCACGAGAATCACTTGAACCCGGGAGGCAGAGGTTGCAGTGAGCCGAGATCACACCACTGCACTCCAGCCTGGGTGACAGAGCAAGACTCTGTCTCCAAAAAAAAAAATTGCTCTGTTGCCCAGCCTGGACTGCAATGGCGTGATCTCGGCTCGCTGCAACCTCTGCCTCCTGGGTTCAAGTGATTCTCTTGCCTCAGCCTCCCGAGTAGCTGGGATTTACAGGCACATGCTGCCATACCCAGCTAATTTTTTGTATTTTTTAGTAGAGACAGGGTTTTACCGTGTTGCCCAGGCTGGTCACCAACTCCTGAGCTCAGGTGAGCTACCTGCCTCAGCCTCCCAAAGTGCTAGTATTACAGGTGTGAGCCACTGTGCCTGGCCAAAAAATACAATTTTAAGTTAAAATATCAGAGTAAAAATTGTGTGTCTTCTATAATGAAAACAATGTCAACTGAACTGTACATTTACAAATAGTTAAAACGGTACATTTTATGTTATGTGTATTTTACCACAATGAGAAAAAAAACCCTTGATAAAAAAAGAAACCAGGCTGGGTGCACGGTGGCTCATCCCAGCACTTTGGGAGGCTGAAGTGCGCAGATCACCTGAGGCTGGGAGTTTGAGACCAGCCTGACCAACATGGAGAAAACCTGTCTCTACTAAAAATACAAAATTATTCAGGTGTGGTGGCGCATGCCTGTAATCCCAGCCCCTCGGAAGACTGAAGCTGGAGAATTGCTTGAACTCTGGAGGTGGAGGTTGCAGTGAGCCGAGATCATGCCATTGCACTCCAGCCTGGGTAACAGGAGCGAAACTCCATCTCAAAAACAAAAAGAAACCAACATCAAAATTACATATTAATGTGGGCAAGGACATCAGTGTAACAAGGAAACCCTTTACGTATCTAGTTAGAGTGGTGAGATTGTGAGTAATTTAATATTTTGTTTGTGTTACAACATGGCTTATTCAGTAAGCAGTAAGAACTCCCTTTCCCCTCTTGTTTGAAGAGAGAACACATGATGAGCTGTTACTGGGAGCAGCCCAGGCCTGTGGCCCCACGCCACGACCCCAGCCGGCCCTATGCCGAGCAGTACCGCATAGACGCCCAGCAGTTAGCACACCTGTTTCAGCTAGTCTCACCCTGGACCTGCGGGGCCCACACGGAGATCCTTGCTGAAAGGACGTTCAGGCTCTTGGATGACAACATGGACCAACTCATCGAATTCAAAGCGTTTGTGAGCTGCCTTGGTATGCTTCTGTGGGATTTCACAGTGAGTTGCTTTGGGGTTGGGTCTGTGAACAAAAGACAGTGGATCTTTGGAGCAGGCAAATGCACATGGCGAAACACTTTTGCAACTGGCCTGATATGAACTTATGATTTTGAAATATCACTCTGCAGGCTCCTCTCAGAAACTGCTTTCTGAAGTGGGGTGGGAGAGGGGCTGCGCTCTCAACATACAAGGCTGTTCACCTTGCTTTCCTTGGCGCCCACAATGTGGTGGTGACTTGATGGGAGCCATGTTCCTAACTTTGTCCATAAAATTAAAATGTTTTGGAAGGTATGGGGCCAGACAACATTCACAAAGTTCCTTGGAGCTCACACAGTTACCAGCCCTTCTTTTAACACTTTTGTTGCTCCCGTGGCATGTGTCTGGGACAGGAGAGTTGGGGGTGGCAGGTATTGACCTTCCCGAGTGTTCTCTCCACAATGAGTTTGTGTCCTGACATAGGGACTTTAAGCATTGGCATCAACTCACTTTCTCTTTTTAAAATTTTTGCAGATATTATGTATAATGGAGAAATGAATGAGAAAATTAAACTATTATACAGGCTTCATATCCCTCCAGGTAAGAAAGTCCAAGTAGCAAAATCAGACTATTCTCTGCTTAAATACAAGAATAGCTTTGTGTGTGACCCTGAGGCTCTTCTCTGTTTCACGTTCACTTACACTTGAGGCAACAGGTATTTCTAGCTTGGGGTTCCAGGTCACAGGTTTTAAGTTCTGTGCTGCAAGGCTCTGGCAGGAGCTCCCAAACTGGAGTGAGCACCAGAATCTCCTGGAGGGCCTGTTAAACCCTGCCCTGGTTTTCTGACACCCTGGGTCTGAGGACACCTTGAAAACTGCTGGCCTGTGGAATGTGTGTGGGAGCCAGATGCTGGTTACCTTAATAGAGAGTTATTTTAGGCCACTGAATCTGAAGAACCATTGCATGTTTCTAGTGCGTCAGACCATGCTTCCTTCAAATGTCAGCACTAGTAACCAGGAAAAGGAAGCCACTTGGAAATTGTGAGGTCAGAGTTGACGTTGACAGGCACAAGACCAAGGAAGCCTCAAAGGTGTTGCTAGGATCTTCAAAACTAATAGAGATGAATCAGAAATCCCAGAGGGTCCCCCACCCCCTGCCAGTGCTGTGGTTGTGGTTCAGGTGTTGGATGGTGCCTGAGGAGGCTGGTGGGCACTGAGGGGGCTTCTAGGGCCATGATATCTTGGTGGCTTTTACAACTATTAATGCACATACACATTCCCCTTCATCCACTGGGCATATGTTCCAAGAACCCCCACCCCCACCCCCCGCCGTGGATACCTGAAACCCTATATACACTAGGTTTTTTCAGTCTGATCACCAGGATGGCTAATGAGTGACTAACGGGCAGATAGTGTAGACATTGTGGAGATACTGGACACAGGGAGGCTTCACATCTAGCCTGGGATGGAGTGGAACAGTGCAAGATTTCACAATGTTACTCAGCAGCATGCAGTTTTTTAACACTTCGGATGCTGCGGAGGCTACTGTACAAACGCTGAAGATGCACCTGGACATTACTTGTGGGCTTTCTGGGTCTACTTACTGGATGCAGCCATTACCGAACCTCAGGCACGCTGTCCCCAGTGAGCATTCTGTGCTGGCCACACAGTCCCTCCTTGACCTTCCCATTGACAATTTGCACTATTACGACTTTAGTGCAAATTGTTCATTTGATGATTTATTTTTTGTTTCCCTTTCTCTGTCAACTGATCATAAATGCAAATTGTTTAGCATCACTGAAGTTTTCTGCCCTTTATGTCAATATAAATTGTTTTAATTCTTATTTTTCATAAATGTTTTCCTATTAACATAGAAGGCATGAATAATTGTTTATCTTCATCATAATCATCTTTGCATAGTTGTCATTATATCTGGCATTCTTAAATAGAACAGGATTGTTCTTATTTTACTCAATTATTTTGCCTTGGTTTTAAACATTATTTTGGAATAAATTTAGTTTTATAAAAAAGTTGCATAGATTAGTACAGATAGATTTTCACTGTGATCTATTTTTAAATTTATAATTAGCTTTTGAATTATCATCTAAGATTGATTTTTGATTCTTCTAACTTTCTAATGAATTACTATTTGTTTCTAAACAACAACTTTATTTCTAAAAGACATTTTAATTACATTGATTTATTAAAAGCATTTGTAATCCTTCGTGGTTTCAGAAAATCAATTGTTCAAACCTTTTTGAACTTACATGATTGTGATATTTACACTGTGTGACTCTGAATTTAAATCAAGTTCAGTGGAAATTAAGATTCGATACATTATTTTTTATGGATGTTTCATATCTGAATTTTTGATGCAGTTAAAAAAGCCTTAAGAGATATCACCCAAGATGGCCGATTAGCAACAGCTCAGGAATGTAGCTCCCAGTGAAAGTGCAGAGAACGAGTGGACGCCGCACTTTCCGACGAATTTTTGTTGCCCACAGACCGGGAGAGTCCCGGCAGAGAAGCCACACGGGTCGCCAGCGCGACTCTTTTGGCCGGCGCAGCTCTTTTGCCGGCGCCGCCCAGTGCGGAGTATACGGGACGGACGGGCTCGGCTGGTCCCATCCCCACAAGGAAAACAGCAATTGGAAGCGCTGAGGACTGAGAGTTTCACAGCAAGCACAGTGAACCCGGGAAGGTCCGGCTCTGTGGGGAACAGGCGTCCACCAAAGGATAACTAAGAAACCGAAAAACTTCATCACCGGGCGGAGAGAGATCCAAAATGGCCACGTAGCAGCAGCTCGGGATTGTGGCTCGTGGTGAGGGCGCAGAGAGCGAGTGGACACCGCAGTTGCAGACGAATATTTGATGCCCACGGACTGGGAGATTCCCGGCGAGGGAATCTTTTGGCAACTCTTTTGGCCGGCACGGCGCTTCTTGGTGCGGAGTGTGCGGGACTGGGTGGTGCCCTTTTAGTCGGGTTCTGCTGGTCCCATCCCCACAAGGAGAACAATTGGAAGCGCTGAGGACTGAGAAGCACAGCTGAACCCGGGAAGGCCCAGCTCTGTGGGGAAGGGGCGCCCCCCAAAGGAAAATTAAGAAACAGAAAAAACTTCATCACCAACAAGCCGGACGTCCACTCAGAAACCCAATCTGAAAGTCAGCAATTACAAAGATGACAGCTGGATAAATCCACAAAAATGGGAAGAAACCAGTGCAAAAAGGCTGAGAACACCCGAAATCAGAAGGCCTCTCCTCCTACAGGGAATCGCAGCTCCTCATCAGCAAAAGAACAAGGCTTGACGGAGGATGAGTGTGATGAACTCACAGAATCAGGCTTCAGAAGGTGGATAATAAGAAACTTCTGTGAGCTAAAACAACATGTTCTAACCCAATGCAAAGAAACTAAGAACCTTGAAAGAAGATTTAACGAAATGTTAACGAGAATGGACAACTTAGAGAAGAATATAAGTGAATTGATGGAGCTGAAAAATGCAACACGAGAACTCCACGAAGCATGCACAAGTTTCAGCAGCCGAATTGACCAAGCAGATGAAAGGATATCAGAGGTCGAAGATCAACTCAATGAAATAAAACGAGAAGGCAAGATGACAGAAAAAAGCGTAAAAAGGAATGAACAAAGTCTCCAAGAAATATGGGACTACGTGAAAAGACCTAATCTACGTTTGATTGGTGTACCTGAATGTGACGAAGAGGACGAATCCAACCTGGAAAATACTCTTCAGGACATTATCCAGGAAAACTTCCCCAACCTAGCAAGGCAGGCCAATATTCAAGTCCAGGAAATACAGAGAACCCCACAAAGATATTCCTCAAGAAGAGCAACCCCAAGGCACATAATCGTCAGATTCACCAGGGTTGAAATGAAGGAGAAAATGCTAAGGGCAGCCAGAGAGAAGGGTCCGGTTACCCATAAAGGGAAGCCCATCAGACTCACAGCAGATCTCTCAGCAGAAACCCTACAAGCCAGAAGAGAGTGGGGGCCAACATTCAACATCCTTAAAGAAAAGAACTTTCAACCTAGAATTTCATATCCGGCCAAACTAAGCTTCATAAGCGAAGGAAAAATAAAATTTTTTGCCAACAAACAAGTACTCAGAGAT